>SJXQ01005433.1:0-60802 GCA_006408695.1 Aepyceros melampus
ATGGCTGGATGGCATCATGGACTCAATGGACGTGAGTCTGAGTGAACTCTGGGAGTTGGTGATGGACCGGGAGGCCTGGCGTACTGCGATTAATGGGGTCGCAAAGAGTCGGACACGACTGCGCGACTGAACTGAACCGCCCTCCGATTCCCTCTTGCAACACCTACCATCTTACTTGGGTTTCTCTTACCTTGGGCGAGGGGTGTCTCTTCATGGCTGTTCCAGCAAAGCCCAGCCACTGCATCTTACCTTGTGTGAGGGGTATCTCCTTACCGCCACCATTCATGACCTTCAACGTAAGATAGCTCCTCTAAAATACCTAAATCTGGTTATTGCTGACTTAGGAGAAGGACGTGCAAGGGAAAAAAAGAGTTGTCCTCTCCATTTGTGAGTGACCCATCTTGGAGGAGATGGCTTGGGGTTGGGCCTTGGTAGATGGACATGAGGGGCACCATCATTCCAGGGAGAGGGCCCATGAGAGCAGAGTCCCAGAAGCTGGAATGCATAGGCAGGTGGGGAGGATCTTGAGTAACCTAGGGTGCCAGAGATTAGCAAGGAGAGAGGAGAGAGGTACCAGGCCAGCCTACATGGGGTTTGGGCTCCTATCTCTGGCTCTGCTCTGCTCTAATCATGCTACAGAGAAAAAGAGGTCTCAACTCTCTGCAACCTCTGACTGTCTCCTAACACTTGTTTAAGCCACAAACCCTTGGTGACCCCTATCCACAGGTGGCTCCTGTGTTTGCTCTGAGCTTCCCAACCCCCTGACAAATGCTGTCAGTGCTGGGTGGGGAGCTGCTTGCACCTCCCAGCCTGTAAGCTGCTCCTTTCCCTCCTTCCTGTCCCTCCACACAATGACTGACACCCGTCTGTGCAGGCTGTGTGCTGGGTGCTCAGGGTGAGGGGGATTACAGGCTCAGTTCCAAGAGCTCATGGTCCAGACAAGACATCAAGTAGACAACTCAAATTTCAGTTCTTCTTACCTGGCCCCATCCTGGGAAGCTTCACTCTTCTGTGCCAAGAACTGTCAGGGTTCAAATCACTTCAGTATTCTTGCCTTGAGAACCTCATGAACAGTATGAAAAGGCAAAATGATAGGATACTGAAAGAGGAACTCCCCAGGTCAGTAGGTACCCAATATGCTACAGGAGATCAGTGGAGAAATAACTCCAGAAAGAATGAAGGGATGGAGCCAAAGCAAAAACAATACCCAGGTGTGGATGTGACTGGTGATAGAAGCAAGGTCCGAGGCTGTAAAGAGCAATATTTTATAGGAACCTGGAATGTCAGGTCCATGAATGAAGACAAATTGGAAGTGGTCAAACAGGAGATGGCAACAGTGAACGTCGACATTCTAGGAATCAGTGAAATAACATGGACTGGAATGGGTGAATTTAACTCAGATGACCATTATATCTACTACTGTAGGCAGGAATCCCTTAGAAGAAATGGAATAGCCATCATGGTCAACAAAAGAGTCCGAAATGCAGTACTTGGATGCAGTCTCAAAAACGACAGAATGATCTATTTGTCTCCAAGGCAAACCATTCAATATCATGGTAATCCAAGCCTATGCCCCAACCAGTAATGCTGAAGAAGCTGAAATTGAACGGTTCTATGAAGACCTACAAGACCTCTTAGAACTAACACCCAAAAAAGATGTCCTTTTCATTATAGGGGACTGGAATGCAAAAGTAGGAAGTCAAGAAACACCTGGAGTAACAGGCAAATTTGGCCTTGGAATGCAGAATGAAGCAGGGCAAAGACTAATAGAGTTTTGCCAAGAAAATGCACTGGTTGTAGCAAACACCCTCTTCCAACAACACAAGAGAAGACTCTACACATGGACATCACCAGATGGTCAACACCGATATCAGATTGATTATATTATTTGCAGCTAAAGATGGAGATGCTCTATACAGTCAGAAAAAGCAAGACCTGGAGCTGACTGTGGCTCGGATCATGAACTCCTTATTGCCAAATTCAGACTGAAATTGAAGAAAGTGGGGAAAACCACTAGACCATTCAGGTATGACCTAAATCAAATCCTTATGATTATACAGTGGAAGTGAGAAATAGATTTAAAGGATTAGATCTGATAGACAGAGTGCCTGATGGAGGTTCCTGACATTGTACAGGAGACAGGGATCAAGACCATCCCCATGGCAAAGAAATTCAAAAAAGCAAAATTGCCTCTGGGGAGGCCTTAAAAATAGCAGTGAAAAGAAGAGAAGTGAAAAGCAAAGGAGAAAAGGAAAGATATAAGCATCTGAATGCAGAGTTCCAAAGACTAGAAAGGAGAGATAAGAAAGCCTCCCTTGGCGATCAATGCAAAGAAATAGAGGAAAAAAACAAAATGGGAAAGATTAGAGATCTCTTCAAGAAAATTAGAAATACCAAGGGAACATTTCATGCAAAGATGGGCTCAATAAAGGGCAGAGATGGTGTGGAAGCATCTTCTAACAGAAGCAGAAGATATTAAGAAGAGGTGGCAAGAATACACAGAAGAACTGTACAAAAAAGATCTTCACGACCCAGATAATCACGATGGTGTGGTCACTCACCTAGAGCCAGACATCCTGGAATGTGAAGTCAAGTGGGCCTTTGAAAGCATCACTATGAACAGAGCTAGGGGAGGTGATGGAATTCCAGTTGAGCTATTTCAAATCCTGAAAGACGATGCTGTGAAAGTGCTGCACTCAATATACCAGCAAATTTGGAAAACTCAGCAGTGGCCACAGGCCTGGAAAAGGTCAGTTTTCATTCTAATTCCAACGAAAGGCAATGCCAAAGAATGCTCAAACTACCGCACAAAATACACAGAAGAACTGTACAAAAAAGATCTTCACGACCCAGATAATCACGATGGTGTGGTCACTCACCTAGAGCCAGACATCCTGGAATGTGAAGTCAAGTGGGCCTTTGAAAGCATCACTATGAACAGAGCTAGGGGAGGTGATGGAATTCCAGTTGAGCTATTTCAAATCCTGAAAGACGATGCTGTGAAAGTGCTGCACTCAATATACCAGCAAATTTGGAAAACTCAGCAGTGGCCACAGGCCTGGAAAAGGTCAGTTTTCATTCTAATTCCAACGAAAGGCAATGCCAAAGAATGCTCAAACTACCGCACAATTACACTCATCTCACATGCTAGTAAAATAATGCTCAAAATTCTCCAAGCCAGGCTTCAGCAATATGTGAACCATGAACTTTCAGATATTCCAGCTGGTTTTAGAAAAGGCAGAGGAACCAGAGATCAAATTGCCAACATCTGCTGGATCATGGAAAAAGCAAGAGAGTTCCAGAAAAACATCTATTTCTGCTTTATTGACTATGCCAAAGCCTTTGACTGTGTGGATCACAATCAACTGTGGAAAATTCTGAAAGAGATGGGAATACCAGACCACCTAACCTGCCTCTTGAGAAGCCTATATGCAGATGAGGAAGCAACTGTTAGAACTGGACATGGAAAACAGACTGATTCCAAATAGGAAAAGGACTACTTCAAGGCTGTATATTGTCACCCTGCTAATTTGACCTATATGCAGTGTACGTCATGAGAAACACTGAGCTGGAAGAAGCACAAGCTGGAATCAAGATTGCTGAGAGAAATATCAATCACCTCAGATATGCAGATGATACCATGCTTATGATAGAAAGTGAAGAGGAACTAAAGAGCCTCTTGATGAAAGTGAAGGAGGAGAGTGAAAAAGTTGACTTAAAGCTCAACATTTAGAAAACGAAGATCATGGCATCTGTCCCATCACTTCATGGGAAATAGATGGGGAAACAGTGGAAACAGTGCCAGACTTTATTTTTGGGGGCTCCAAAATCACTGCAGATGGTGACTGCAGCCATGAAATTAAAAGATGCTTCCTCCTTGGAAGAAAAGTTATGACCAACCTAGATAGTATATCCAAAAACAGAGACATTCATTTGCCAACAAAGGTCTGTCTAGTCAAGGCTATGGTTTTTCCTGTGGTCATGTATGGATGTGAGAGTTGGACTGTGAAGAAAGCTGAGTGCTGAAGAATTGATGCTTTTGAACTGTGGTGTTGGAGAAGACTCTTGTGAGTCCTTTGGACTGCAAGGAGATCCAAGCAGTCCATCCTAAAGGAGGTCAGTCCTGGGTGTTCATTGAAACGACTGATGTTGAAGCTGAAACTCCAATTCTTGGGCCATCTCATGCGAAGTGTTGACTCATTGGAAGAGACCCTGATGCTGGGAGGGATTGGGGGCAAGAGAAGAAGGGGACGACAGAGGATGAGATGGCTGGATGGCATCACGGACTTGATGGACGTGAGTCTGAGTGAACTCCAGGAGATGGTGATGGACAGGGAGGCCTGGCGCGCTGCGATTCATGGGGTCGCAAAGAGTTAGACACGACTGAGCGACTGAACTGGACTGAACTGAACTGAAGAGCATTGCCTATGACTGAAGAGCAAAGGCATTTGCCATCTGCCTCTGTGGAGACTGAACCCCATGCTGCTATAGCTGTTGACCTTCAACAATCCCTGAGGGAGTTCAGGGTGGAGTGAGGCACTCTGATCAAATTGCTAATATCTGTTGGATCATAGAAAAAGCAAGAGAGTTTCAGAAAATTATCTATTTCTGCTTTATTGTCTACACTAAAACCTTTGACTGTGTGGATCACAACAAACTGTGGAAAATTCTGAAAGAGATGGGAATACCAGACCACCTTATGTGCCTCCTGAGAAACCTGTAAGCAGGTCAAGAAGCAACAGTTAGAACCGAACATGGAACAACTGACTAGTTCCAATTGGGAAAAGATTATGTCAAGGCTGTATATTGTCACCCTGTTTATTTAACTTATTATGCAGAATACATTATGGGAAATGCCAGGTTGGATGGAACACAAGCTAGAGTCAAGATTGCCAGGAGAAACATCACTAACCTCAGATAAGCAGATGCTGCTGCTGCTGCTGCTGCTGAATCGCTTCAGTAATGGCAGAAAGCAAAGACAAGTTAAAGAGCCTCTTGATGAAGGTGAAAGAGGAGAGTGAAAAAGCTGGCTTAAACCTCAGCATTCAAAAAACAAAGATCATGGCATCCAGTCCTATCACTTCATGGCAAACAGATGAGGAAACAATGGAAACAGTGACAGACTTTATTTTCTTGGGCTCAAAAATCACTGCAGATGGTGATTTGCTCTTTGGAAGAAAAGCTATGACCAACCTAGAGAGCATACTAAAAAGCAAAGACATTACTTTGCCAACAAAGATCTGTCTAGTCAAAGCTATGGTTTTTCCAGTAGTTCTGTGTAGATGTGAGAGTTGGACCATAAACAAGGCTGAGAGTCAAAGAACTGATGTTTTTGTACTGTGCTGTTCAAAAGAGTCCCTTGAACTGCAAGGAGATCAAACCAGTCAATCCTAAAGGAAATCAGTCCTGAATATTCATTGGAAGGACTGATGCTGAAGCTGAAACTCCAATTCTTTGGCCATCTGATATGAAGAACTGACTCATTGGAAAAGACCCTGTTGCTGGGAAAGATTGAAGGCAGGAGAAGGGGACAGCAGAGGAAGAGATAACTGGATGGCACCACTGATCTGATGGATGTGAGTCTCAGTAAACTCTGGGAGTTGGTGATGGACAGGGAAACCTGGCGTGCTGCAGTCCAAGGGGTCACAAAGAATCGGACATGACTGAGTTACTGAACTGAATCCTGTTATCTTAAAATTTAAATTGTGGGAGTGGGTCTGGTAATATCTTTACAACCTTGAGACATTCTTTTGATTTATTGTAATAATCAATTTTAAAAGTATATAGCTCCTTTGCTAAATTAGAGAGTGGGGCACTCTCTGTCCCCCTTCAGATGTCTATGTCAGAAGCTTTCTCTGTCTGTTTTCATATTTTAATAAAACCATGCTACACAAAAGCTCTTGAGTGATACAGCCTGGGCCCTGGTCCTAAAGCTAAATCTTCTTCAGAGATCACAAATCTGACTGTTCACCATAAGCTATCACCACTCCAGTATTCTTGCCTGGAGAATCAAATAGACAGAGAAACCTGGTGGGCTACAGCCCATGAGGCGACAAAGAGTCAGACATGATTGAGTGACTGAGCACACACAAATCTTAAATATACTACCTACAAAAAGAAGATGACATGTTACTTTGTCAGTTTTTCCTTAAAGTGTAAGACTTTTCAGAAGGTCATTTGCAATGCTTCTCATACTTTTTCATACACATTTTATTGGACTGACATGTCTTGGGAACCATTAAAACACAGTTGTCACTGGATTCAGATAATACTAATTACTCTATGATTTTTACAACCTCAGTGCCTGCTTGTAACTGTGGATTACAACTGACTATGCAGCCTATAATGCGGGCACTTTGAACATAAAATAGTGAGACACAAAAAATGTGAGACAGGACTTTTATTTATTGTTTTTAAAACTTACTTATTTCATCATGACTTAAAAAAAATTATATATTCATTTATTGATTCAGTTTTAGTTGTGCTGGGTCTTCATTGCTGTGTGTGGGCTTTCTCTAGTTGCTAGTGAAAGGGGGCCACTCTCGAGGCAGAGGGTGGGCTTCTCATTGCAGTAGTTTCTCTGATTGTAGTGCATGGGCTGTAGGGCGTGCGGACTTCAGTAGTTGTGGTGTGTGGGCTAATGGCCCCATGGCATGTGGAATCTTCCTGGACTAGAGATCAAATCTATGTTCCTTGCATTGGAAGGTCGATTCTTCACTACTGGGCCACCATGGAGCTTGAGACAAGGCTCTAAAAGTCCCCTATTGTTCTCCAATAAAACTTGGAAGAGAAAAATATCTGACACATCAATTTCACTCAGTTTTTGCATTTGAACCACGCTTGGGCAACATTTTCCTTTCTAAAGTAAGTGTGCCATGCTTTAGTGTTCAGTGAAATCTATTACCCATCTTGTACAATCTTCTACATTATTCTGTCATCAAGCTTCAAGGGAAATGTCTCTTTGTGGCTTACAGTTTGAGAGGAGACTAATTGTGAGATGAGTCTTTCTGCAGTGCCAGTGTAAAATAACACATATGTATGATATGCTCTTCTGGGGTGCAAATTAATGTTTAATGAGAAGCTGTAGCAAGTATGGTTAGTCTCAGTGCCGGTAAGTGCAGTCATCTTATGCTTATAACACAGGTTAGTTCTTTTATTTGTGTAATGAAAAAAAATTTGTGTAATTCTCTCTATAACATTCTGAATTTCAACTGATAATTCATGGTGTTTAGGTGAAGGGTTTCTTTGGTTTTTAAAAATTTTTAATTCTGATTTTATACCAGTATATAGTTTATTTACAAAGTGTTAGTTTCAGATATACAGCAAAGTGATTCATATACATATATATATATATATACACACACATATACATATATCCATTCTTTTTCAGATTCTTTTCCTATAAAAGTTATTACAGAATATTGAGTAGATTTCCCTGTGCTATACAGTAGGGATTTGTTGATTATCTCTTTGATGTATCATAGTATGTATATATTAATCCCAAACTATTAATTTGTCCCTCCAATCTCACCTTTCCTCTTTAGTAATGGTAAATTTGTTTTCAAATTCTATGAGTCTGTCTCTGTTTCATAAATAAGTTATTTGTACCACCTTTTAAACTTCATATATTAAGTGAAATCATATGATATTGATCTTTGACTTATTTCACTTAGTATGATAATCTCTAGGTCCATCCTTGTTCCTGAAAGTGGCATTATTTCATTGTTTTTTAGGGCTGGGTAATATTCCATTGTATATGGAATTTTATATGGAAAGTACAATGGAAAGTTATTTTACCTAGAAGAGGGTGAAGATCAGGGCAGAATCCAGAACTGGGCTTCCAAGACAATTAACTGCAGAGGATACACTTTGGGAAAAAGTGGGGAAAAAAGTTTCTCAGCTGACAGTGAAAATGGCCTAGTGCACCCCCACTTTTCCTTCTTCATATTATCACCATGTAAATTTAATGTGCACTTACAATGTGGCAGGCAGTCTGCTCGGTGCTGAGACACAGCTGAAAGCAAAGCAGAATGGAAACTTGCTTGACATCAAGACAGTCACAGTCTAGTTCATTCATTTGTCATGGTTGGTTTTCTTATCATTCTCGTTTTAGAGAGGAAAACTAATTTCAGAGAGGAAAAGTGATGTGGACAGAGAAAAACAGCCTCTGAAAGTCCCCACTGATGTGAAATCCTTCTCTGTTGGACCTTCTTGCTGCCAGCTACATGTCCTCTGAAACGTTCCCGGAGCCTTGTCCCATCAGCTATGCAGTGTGTGCCAAGTGACTGTGTTAGTGGGTGGAGCACTCACCTTGGATTCAGGAGGCCTGACCTAGGGCAGTTTCACTATATATGGTGCCAGTGACTTGTACTCTCTAAGCTTCAGTCTCCTTTGAAAGGTGAGATAATAATTCATTTCCTAGGTATCTCCTAGGAATGCTCATTCAGTCAATCATTCACTCAGCAAATATTTCTTGAGCTCACAGGCTATATTAAAAGCAGAAAGCTACACTAGTGCAATACAAATGATAAAGCTTGTGGTGGAGGACTGAATACTGACTGGGATAAGAAGGAAAGGAGAAAACTAAAAAAATGGGGCTGTGAAGGGTGAATAGGAGTTTAACAGGTAAAGAGTGCTTCTAGAGGGTTGTACACTGAGAAAGTCACGGAGATCGTAAGTCAAAAACAAGGGATGGGAAAACCTTCATCTTCAGTCTCTTACATCATGATGTCATAATTCTCTCTTCAAAGATCAAATCTAATGCCTATGATTCAAAAAGCAAAACACCAAAGATTTCCATGAAGAATTACTTGGAAGCCAGCTCTCTCAGGAGCCTCCTTCTCCTGAACAGCTTCCTCACCAGCTAACTCCAGTCCCAACACCATCCTCATTTGTCTGGCCTCATGATGATAGGTAGTTCACACACAACTGATGGGGTCATGTTCTGGGCACCTGTCCGTATTAAAGTTCAGGGGTGGGTAACCACCTACATTCAGCCTCCTCCCAGCCCAACCTTCTCCCTTCTTGGGTTCCTCTCAGATCTCTTCTTCCCTTTCCACGTAGACTCTGAACAAAGAGACTTTCCTTTATTGGTTCAGAAATGTGGTTTAGCACTAGGAATAGTAAAGAGAGTGAGGGACCATCATCCCATGCGTTTAGAGTGATCAGTCTGAGCTCTTCTGCAATACCTGACTCTAGCAGAGCTGTCCAGGATGCTCCCAACTAACCCTCCTGCCCTATCTCTGGTCTAGCGCTGAGTACCATCTGGCCCCTTTCGGGAGCAGAATGAACTAGCCAAGTGACTTAGGAATCAGGGTGTGTGTGAAGACTGGTCCAAAGGTCTTGGCTGCAGGCAGGAGCTGAGGGAGATGCCCTTTTACTAGGCATGTTAGGCTGCCAGGAGTTCTCCTGTGGCACCGGGGCCCTAGACTAGGAAGGGCAGGGGTGGGAAGGAAGGGAACCTGTGCAGAACCAGAAGACAGCAGAGCTGGGTGCAGAGAGGCTAGAGGGGGAGTGCAAAGGGCCTGGTTCTGGTCAGTGCCCAGGGTCAGGAGGACAGACATCACCATGGTCTCCAGGAATGGCAGGGCTGAAGAAGTCTGTCCTCACTCAGAGTGGCTGGGCACATATGCCAGGGACTCCAAGGTGCTATCCTGTGGGAGAGGTGCCACCAGCTGTCCTGGATTTGGGTCTGACACCTGTTCTCAGTAGCCAAGCCTTGTGCCCAGTTGGCTCCTCCCAGACCCTCAACACAGCTGCCCACTCTGGGCTTCTGAGGAGCCTGAGGCCCTGCCTGAGAGGAAGGGCTGCCAAGGGACTGGAGAGAAGGCCAGCCTGGACTCTGCTCATCTCATCTGGGGTGAAGAAGCCCCTTGTGTCTGGCCAAGCTGTAACATCTTCCCTGCTAGCACAGGGTGGGTGCTGGCTGGGCCTCTCTACAGATGTGGTGAGGAAGCCACCATGGAAGAGCAGGAGGTTCCTTCCCTGACAGGTGCTGGTGTGAGCATCTTCCCTCTGAGCCTTTGGAGACGAGCCCTTTCTCCTGACTCAGTTGTCATGGGGGCTTCAGGCGCCAGGCAGCGTGTGGGGCATGAGGGACCCCAGGGTGTGAGGCTGCAGTGGGGCCAGACACACTTTCCCTGCTGGGGTTCCAGCCCCACAGAGCAGGTGTCATCTCCCCTCCTCCTCTCTACTGTCTTCCCTCCGCTTCTTTCTCTTTTGTTTCATCCAGCTCCTTTCAGAGAAGACAAGTACACTCCATATGATGCTGTGAACTTTATTAAGGGAGAGCAAGAGAGGGGAAGCCACATGACTGACACATGGGTAGGCCCATCACCCATTGGAGACAGCCGGAGACAGGCTGATGGTGGTCACACAAGACTTAACATGTCCAGCAGCGGCTGCCCAGGTGTCCTCATCCTAATCACCAGATAGGAGAACAAGCCTGTCTTATCTGAGTTGTTCACCTAATCACAAAGTCTTGGTGAAAGAGAAAGTGATGTGAAGACAGAAGCAGAAGGACATTTGAGATGCTGCTCAGTTCACATAGGAAGGAAGGTCCAGGAGCTAAAGAATGCAAGGATTGCTGCACTAGATGCAGAAAAGGCAAAGAGTGGGACCCTGTCCTAGATCCTTGGAGGGGGAGCCTGCCAACATCTTCCTTTTCCCAGGGAAACCCACTTCAGATTTCTCACTCCAGAGCCTTCAGAGAATAACTTTGTATTGTTCTAAGTCTCTAAGATATCTGCCCTGTGCTCAGTCAAGTCCAACTCTTTGCCATCCTGTGAACTGCAATCTACCAGGCTCCTCTGTTCATGGGATTTCCCAGGCAAGAATACTGGAGTGGGTTGCCATTTTCTTCTCCAAGGGATCTTCCTGACCCAGATATTGAACTTGAATCTCCAGTGGCCCTGCATACCAGGTGGGTTCTTTACCTTGTGAGCCATCAGAGAAGCCCCAAGTCCCTAAGCCAACGGTAAATTATTTTAGAAGCAAATATACGTGAATTCAGGGTCAGACAGACAGGCAGAAAGGGGAGAAACACAGGTGAGAGCAGACAGACTGGAGGGTGTCAGGTGATCAGGATTCCGGTGGACAGTGAGAGATACAGGGGGTCAGAGACAGATGAAGAGACAGCAGATAGGGAGCCTGGAGAAAGGTGAGAGGAGAAGGGCAGAAAGTCTGCTGCTGGGCAGGAGGCAGATGAGGCAAGCTGGTAGGGGGCAGACAGAAGCAGGAAGTGGGCAAAGGGGCAAGGACAGGAGAGAGTGACAGCAAGATGGGATGGCGGGCAGGGGCCCTCAGAGCTCATCCTTGTCCCCAGCTGGATCAGAGAGCTTCCTGAGCTGCAGGTGGATCCCATTTGTGGATCTCAGCACAACGACTGACATGGGCACAGGGACCCTGGTGGGATCCGGTGACAGCTCAAAGCGAAGCAAGGTCAGGGCCACGGCCACCTTCAACTCATTCATGGCAAACTGCTTCCCAATGCAGTTCCTGGGTTGGGAGATAAAAAGGAAGAGAGCAGAGGCTTCTAACCCCTGCTGAGCACAGGGATTCAGGGCTATCCTCCACATGGCCCAGCCCTGACCTCTTCCTTACTCATCACACTGAACTTGACAGCCAAGCCTTGGGCCAAACTCTCCCCCTATGACAAAGCCCCCCTCTCTAAAGACTATCTCCTACCTTCTACTTCTGCTCTCAGTAGGAAATCCTGTTGAGGAGCATCAGTGCTCTAAGTCACAGAGTCAAGTCAAGTGGATCAAGAACTGTGAACCAGTACTTTATTCACTCATCCATGGGCAATTCCTGGTTTCAGGTCAGGCCAGGGAACTGTATGGGGGCAGGGTGGACACGCTCTCAGGACCTTACCATCTATGATGGACAGACAGGCTGCCCAGTTCCCAGAGATGACAAGACAGGGTTGTGTAAAAATCAGAATGGCAACAGGGAGGCTTCCTGGTGGAACATGGGTTAACGACCCTAACCAGCTGACCATTTGCCTCCCAGTTAATGGTCTGGCTTCCTGTCCCCCTCAGCCCCTCAGTCAATCTACCTTTGGAACCTTTCCATTCTAATCTAGAAATGACCCTCCTAACCATCCCTTGGGCTCCTCATCTGGTCTTTTCAGCCTCCATTCCTCCCCTCCCTCTAAACCCACAGTAGCTCCAGGCCTGCTATGTTCTGCACCACAGGGAGGACACGTCCCAGTGCCTCAGCTGCATCCCTGCTCTCTCTGGATTATTCCTTACTCACCTGGGGTCTGTCCAGCATCTCTTTCTGACTCAGCAACTGTTGAGGTCCCCTCCCCTCGCCTCTGCCATCCTCATGCTCAAGGCTCAATCCAGTGACCACCACCCTCACCCCCTTTGCACTCTCACCACTCTCACTCCCTCTTCCCTCGAGGCACCATGGGTGTTAGCTCAAGGACACATCACATCCAGTGCCCAGCACAGTGCTGGATCATGGATTCTTCCACAGTCTGCCCAATGAATGAGTGAGTGAAAGAGTGGATGTGTGAATGATGTCTGTCTTGAGTAGACATGTTGATTTGTTGACAGTGAGCCCTGGGGGAGGACAGAGTTATCATCTCTGTGTTCCCATCTCCTAGCACAGGTCTTGGCACACAGAGACACGCTTTCATATTTTGAAAATATTAATTGAACTTAGAACAACTCAAATGGACTGAGAGTATAACAAATATTCATTCTGACCTAAAATCAAGCTGCCTAGTCTCCCCTTTCCTCTAGTGGCAGCTGCATGATGTACAGCCATGTCTACGAGGAAGGGCTGGACCCTGGTGTAAACCAAATCCTAGAAGCAATTCAGGAAGACAATTTGCTTCAAAGCTGTTCTGTGAATGTTGATTCACAGTTGAAAATTTCCTAGAACTGTAGGGTCAGAAAAAGCTTGTTTCTACTAAGTTACAAAGTCACTGAAGTTATTATTTTAGGGAGGTTCTGTAGCCTTTAAGATCTTCAGTCATTTAGGAATGTATCATCCAGGTTAATAGCTATTTCAAGGGTGCTTTGTACTTTACATGCAAGGGACTTTACAAATGCTTGTGAAATACAAAATAATTTTCTCCCAAAAGCTGACTTGATTGTCATTCACTTTACTCTTTATCTTGCTAACATTAGGCTCTGTGGACTCTGAGACTATGATATATAACTTCTGCTATTATATAAAGAATTTTGGCAACAGGAAAATATGTCATGGTTATATTAATATGAAGTCAAAATTATGTCAGATGTACTGTAGAACTAGAGAACACACTCATGACTGTGAAACTTATTCAAACAACAACTGTGACTGATCACAGACATGACTTGAAGCCTCAGGACATGGAAGGCAACTGATATTCCAAACCCATGCAAACACAATAGATACAGGGAGAGGGGGACTGGTGAATTAAGTAGAAAGGCAGTAGGCTGGCTAATAATGTAGAAATGGAGGAAACCATTTTTTAAGGTAACTGAAATGGCCCAAACCAAACATGTGTAGTTTAACTTTCAAGAAGACTTCTAATGTTAAGATGTCATACTCCTAAAGTGAGGAAAACCCTGGATACTTTGGATCAGTCACTGACATGGAAATGATGTCAGTCCTTGTGGATATCATGAGGTCAATGTCATTGTGGCAGGCCCTGAAGACCTTCTTGTACATGGAGACCCATGCCTCCTTCTCAATACATCAACACCGCATACAAATGTAGACAGTCACACACAGCAGGGAGCAACCAGTGACATCTGCTTCCCCCAGTGCAGAGGCCTCACCTGGACCCTCCTGAGAAGGGCAGGAAAGCATGGCTGTGTCGAGTAGAACCTGGTGCAAACCGGGATGGGTCAAACACCTGCAGAGAGAACAATGGGGCTAGGACAGTGGGGGTCAAACTCCTCACATCAATCCACAGAGCAGGAGCAGGAGCGGTTGGTGTGGAGAAAGCATCCCATCCCCTCCCCCTCATACCACCAACTGCCTCTGGGTTCGGCCACACGTTTGGGTTGTGATGAAGTCCA
Organism: Aepyceros melampus; assembly: GCA_006408695.1. Classification (NCBI taxonomy): domain Eukaryota; kingdom Metazoa; phylum Chordata; class Mammalia; order Artiodactyla; family Bovidae; genus Aepyceros; species Aepyceros melampus. Next base: position 14,019 of record SJXQ01005433.1, read on the forward strand.
TAAAGGGAGAGGGAGACTAAGATTCCTGTGGAGCAGAGAGGAGAGAGAGAAGCCTGATGGTCCCCATAAAGCAGGGGGAGGATGTCTTCACAAAAGTTCTGGGAACCACCATGGGAGCACCCTCCATCACTCTGAATGAAATGATGTTCTTGCAAGACAGGTGGGCTGGGCATGAAAAAGCACATGAGCTCCATTAAGAGTAGGTGACCAGGACCCAGGATTGAGAAGTAAGAAAATTGGAGGATTACATTTAGGAGCAATTCAGGTGACAACTAACATTTACCAAGTGCCATCATGACCCTGGGGAATGTGCAATAACTCATTTAATCCTCACACAGCCCTCAAGGAAGGCAGTTCTATCCCCATGAACCGATGAAGCACCTGAGCCTCAGAAAGATTAAGGGATGGGTCTATGATCGCACAGCCAAAATGGGGAAGGGCTGGGATTCAGACCCACTGTGAGGTGAATCAGTGGGTGGCCTCCAGCCATGGCAGGGTTCTCAGACTTCATCATCAGCTGCTCTCTGCCACCCACCAGAGGAATCCTCAGAGACTGGACTATCTGACCCATGACAGTGGAGTCCCTAAGCTCCCTTCTTTACTTAGATCCATGTGGAATAAGCATGCTTCCCCCTGCTTCTGTCTGCTTTTGTCTTAAGTCTTCATGTTTCAAGGAATTAGAGTTTTAGCTTCCATTATAAGACCACATTCAAGGGTTAACATTTGTTTATTGAGCTTTTGTTGCATTCAAGTTCTGTGTCAATCATGTTTTTAATTGGATGTTGCTAGCTGTACAATGTTGTGCGTGTGTGTGTGTGTGTATATATATATATATATATATAGAGAGAGAGAGAGAGAGAGAAATAGCAACCCACTCATTTTTTAAATTGGATGTTACTAGGACTAGATCTAATAGACAGAGTACCTGATGAACTATGGATGGAGGTTTGTGACGTTGTACAGAAGACAGGGATCAAAACATCCCCATGGAAAAAGAAATGCAAAAAAGCAAAATGGCTGAATGAGGAGGCCTTACAAATAGCTGTGAAAAGAGAAGTGAAAAGCAAAGGAGAAAAGGAAAGCTATTTCCATTTGAATGCAGAGTTCCAAAGAATAGCAAGGAGAGATATAAAATAAGCCTTCCTCAGTGATCAATGCAAAGAAATAGAGGAAAAGAACAGAATGAGAAAGACTAGAGATCTCTTCAGGAAAATTAGAGATACCAAGGGAACATTTCATGCAAAGATGGGCTCGATAAAGGACAGAGATGGTATGGACTTAACAGAAGCAGAAGATATTAAGAAGAGGTGGCAAGGATACACAGAGGAACTGTGCAAAAAAGATCTCTGCAACCAGATAATCTCGATGGTGTGATCACTCACCTAGAGCCAGACAACCTGGAATATGAAGTCAAGTGGGCCTTAGAAAGCATCACTACGAACAAAGCTAGTGGAGGTGATGGAATTCCAGTTGAGCTGTTTCAAATTCTGAAAGATGATGCTGTGAAGGTGCTGAACTCAATATGCCAGCAAATTTGGAAAACTCAGCAGTGGCCACAGGACTGGAAAAGGTCAGTTTGCATTCCAATCCCAAAGAAAGGCAATGCCAAAGAATGCTCCAACTACCGCACAGTTATACGCTAGTAAAGTATTGCTCAAAATTCTCCAAGCCAGGCTTCAGCAATATATGAACCATGAACTTCTAGATGTTCAAGCTGGTTTTAGGAAAGGCAGAGGAACCAGAGACCAAATTGCCAACATCTGTTGGATCACGGAAAAAGCAAGAGAGTTCCGGAAAAACATATATTTCTGCTTTATTGACTATGCCAAAGCCTTTGACTGTGTGGATCACAAGAAACTGTGGAAAATTCTGAAAGAGATGGGAATACCAGACCACCTGACCTGCCTCTTGAGAAACCTATATGCAGGTCAGGAAGCAACAGTTAGAACTGGACATGGAACAACAGACTGGTTCCAAATAGGAAAAGGAGTATGTCAAGGCGTATATTGTCACCTTGCTTATTTAACTTCTATGCAGAGTACATCATGAGAAACACTGAGCTGAAAGAAACACAAGTTGGAATGAAGATTGCTGGGAGAAAGATCAATAACCTCAGATATGCAGATGACACCACCCTTATGGCAGAAAGTGAAGAGGAGCTAAAAAGCCTCTTGATGAAAGTGAAAGAGGAGAGTGAAAAAGTTGGCTTAAAAGTCACAATCAGAAAACAAAAGATCATGGCATCTGGCCCCATCACTTCATGGGAAATAGATGGGGAAACAGTGGAGACAGTATCAGACTTTATTTTTGAGGGCTCTAAAATCACTGCAGATGGTGATTGCAGCCATGAAATTAAAAGACCCTTACTCCTTGGAATTAAAGCTATGACCAACCTATTCAAAAGCAGAGACATTACTTTGCTAACAAAGGTCCGTCTAGTCAATGCTATGGTTTTTCCAGTGGTCATGTATGGATGTGATAGTTGGACTGTGAAGAAAGCTGAGCACAAAAGAATTGATACTTTTGAACTGTGGTGTTGGAGAAGACTCTTGAGAATCCCTTGGACTGCAAAGAGATCCAAACAGTCCATCCTAAAGGAGATCAGTCCTGGAATTTAACTTCTATGCAGAGTACATCATGAGAAACACTGAGCTGAAAGAAACACAAGTTGGAATGAAGATTGCTGGGAGAAAGATCAATAACCTCAGATATGCAGATGACACCACCCTTATGGCAGAAAGTGAAGAGGAGCTAAAAAGCCTCTTGATGAAAGTGAAAGAGGAGAGTGAAAAAGTTGGCTTAAAAGTCACAATCAGAAAACAAAAGATCATGGCATCTGGCCCCATCACTTCATGGGAAATAGATGGGGAAACAGTGGAGACAGTATCAGACTTTATTTTTGAGGGCTCTAAAATCACTGCAGATGGTGATTGCAGCCATGAAATTAAAAGACCCTTACTCCTTGGAATTAAAGCTATGACCAACCTATTCAAAAGCAGAGACATTACTTTGCTAACAAAGGTCCGTCTAGTCAATGCTATGGTTTTTCCAGTGGTCATGTATGGATGTGATAGTTGGACTGTGAAGAAAGCTGAGCACAAAAGAATTGATACTTTTGAACTGTGGTGTTGGAGAAGACTCTTGAGAATCCCTTGGACTGCAAAGAGATCCAAACAGTCCATCCTAAAGGAGATCAGTCCTGGATGTTCATTGGAAGGACTGATGCTGAGGCTGAAACTCCAATACTTTGGCTACCTTATGTGAAGAGTTGACTCATTGGAAAAGACCCTGATGCTGGGAGGGATTGGGGGCAGGAGGAGAAGGGGATGCCAGAGGATGAGATGGCTGGATGGCATCATGGACTCAATGGACGTGAGTCTGAGTGAACTCCGGGAGTTGGTGATGGACAGGGAGGCCTGGCGTGCTGCAATTCATGGGGTTGCAAAGAGTTGGACACAACTGAGTGACTGAACTGAACTGAGCTGTTCAATGTTTTATATATATATATATATATATATATATATATGTGTGTGTGTGTGTGTGTGTGTGTGTGTGTGTGTGTGTAAAAGGAAATAGCAACCCAGTACAGTATTCTTTCCTGGGAAATCTCATGGACAGAGGAGGCTGGAGGGCTAAGTCTGTGCTTATTTGTTCAGTCATGTCTGACTCTGTGACACCGTGGACTGTAGTTCTCCAGGCTCCTCTGTGCATGGGGATTCTCCAGGCAAGAATACTGTACTGGGTTGCCATGCCCTCCTCCAAGGGACCTTCCCGACTCAGGAATAGAACCAGGGTCTCCTTCATTGCAGGCAGATTCTTTACCAGCAGAGCTAGGTTCGCAAAAGAGTAGGACATGACTTCATGGCTAAACAACTCTAGTTTCTGGTTCAAGACAGCAGAGTAGAAGGATGTGTGCTCATCTCCTTCTGCGTGAGCACCAAAATTGCAACTAGCTGTTCAACAACCATTAACAGGAGAATGCTGGAACCCAACAAAAAAAGATAACCCGCGACCAAAGACAAAGAAGAGGCTGCAGCAAGACAGTAGGAGGGATGCAATTATGATCAAATCAAATCCCAAATCCTGCCGGGTGGGTGACCCACAGACTGGAGAGCAATTATACTGAAGAAGTTCTTGCATTATTGTAAGGTTCTGAACCCCAAGTCAGGCTCCTCTGCATGGGCATCTGACAAAAGGACTGGGAATCTCTCTGGGGAGAGCAACTTGAGGGCCCACAGGATATTATTAGCCTTCCACCATCCCCATGGCAAAGAAATGCAAAAAAGCAAAATGGCTGTCTGGGGAGGCCTTACAAATAGCTGTGAAAAGAAGAGAGGTGAAAAGGAAAGATATAAGCATCTGAATGCAAAGTTCCAAAGAATAGCAAGAAGAGATCAGAAAGCCTTCTTCAGCGATCAATGCAAAGAAATAGAGGAAAAGAACAGAATGGGAAAGACTAGAGATCTCTTCAAGAAAATTAGAGATACCAAGGGAACATTTCATGCAAAAATGGGCTCGATAAAGGACAGAAATGGTCTGGACCTAACAGAAGCAGAAGATATTAAGAGGAGGTGGCAAGAATACACGGAAGAACTGTACAAAAAAGATCTTCATGACCCAGATAATCATGATGATGTGTTGACTAATCTAGAGCCAGACATCTTGGAATGTGAAGTCAAGTGGGCCTTAGAAAGCATCACTACGAACAAAGCTAGTGGAGGTGATGGAATTCCAGTTGAGCTGTTTCAAATCCTGAAAGATGATGCTGTGAAAGTGCTGCACTCAATATGCCAGCAAATTTGGAAAACTCAGCAGTAGCCACAGGCCTGGAAAAGGTCAGTTTTCATTCCAATCCCAAAGAAAGGCAATGCCAAAGAATGCTCAAACTACCGCACAATTGCACTCATCTCACATGCTAGTAAAGTAATGCTCAAAATTCTCCAAGCCAGACTTCAGCAATACGTGAACTGTGAACTCCCTGATGTTCAAGCTGGTTTTAGAAAAGTCAGAGGAACCAGAGATCAAATTGCCAACATCTGCTGGATCATGAAAAAGCAAGAGAGTTCCAGAAAAACATCTATTTCTGCTTTATTGACTATGCCAAAGCCTTTGACTGTGTGGATCACAAGAAACTGTGGAAAATTCTGAAAGAGATGGGAATACCAGACCACCTGACCTGCCTCTTGAGAAACCTATATGCAGGTCAGGAAGCAACAGTTAGAACTGGACATGGAACAATAGACTGGTTCCAAATAGGAAAAGGAGTACATCAAGGCTGTATATTGTCACCCTGCTTATTCAACTTCTATGCAGAGTACATCATGAGAAATGCTGGGCTGAAAGAAGCACAAGCTGGGATCAAGATTGCCAGGAGAAAGATCAATAACCTCAGAAATGCAGATGACACCACCCTTATGGCAGAAAACAAGGAGGAACTGAAGAGCCTTGTGATGAAAGTGAAAGAGGAGAGTGAAAAAGTGGCTTAAAACTCAACATTCAGAAAACTAAGATCATGGGATCTGGTCCCATCACTTTATGGCAAATAGATTGGGAATCAATAGAAACAGTGACAGACTTTATTTTCTTGGACTCCAAAATCACTGCAGATGGTGATTGCAGTGATGAAATTAAAGATACTTGCTCTTTGGAATAAAAGCTAATACCAAGCAAGACAGTATATTAAAAAGCCAAGAAATCACTTTGAGATAAATGTCCATTTGTCAAAGCTATGGTTTTTCTGGTAGTCATGTATGGATGTGAGGGTTAGACCATAAAGAAAGCTGAGCACAAAGAATTAATGCTTTTGAACTGTAGTGTTAGAGAAGACTCTTGAGAGTTCCTTGGACTGCGAGGAGATCCAACCAGTCAATACTAAAGGAAATCAATCCTGAATATTCATTGAAAGGACTGATGCTGAAGCTGAAGCTCCAGTACTTTGGCCACCTCATGCAAAGACCTGATTCATTGGAAAAGACCCTTTTGCTGGGAAAGACAGACAGCAGGAGGAAAAGGGGATGAAGGTTGGATGGCATCACTGACTCGATGGACATGAGTTTAAGTAATCTCTTGGAGTTGGTGATGGACAGAGAAGCCTGGCGTGTTGCAGTCTATGGGATTGCAAAGAGTCACACACGACTGAGTGATTGAACTGAACTGATGTCTAAACCTACATTCCTTCTTTGCAAATGGTTCATCAGTACTATTTTTTAGATTCTATATATATGTGTTAATATATGATATTTGTTTTTTTGTTTCTGAGTTATTTCACTCTGTATAACAGGCTGCAAGTTCATCCACCTCACTGCAACCGACTCAGTTTCATACTGTTTTATGACTGAGTAATATTCCCTTGAGTTTATGGACCATATCTTCATAATCCATTCATTTGTCGATGGACATCTAGTTTGCTTCCATGTCCTGGCTATTGTAAATAATGCTGCAATGAACACTGTGGTACACGTTCTTTTTATTTCCAGGGTCTCAGGTTATATTCCCAGTAGCGGGATTGTTGGATATATGGTAGTATTATTCCTACGTTTTTAAAGAAAAACATTTTTCAAAACTCATTTAAACTAGTGGGTAAATATTACCTTCTGGCAGAAAAAAATCAGAGCATACTGCTACTGGGAAAGCACATGTGGATTTCTGGTTTACCACGTGGTCCTAGAGAGTGCTTAGCTGAGTGGTGAGGTGAAGTTCATACCTGCAGGTAAGGAGCGTCCATCAGGGAAGGTGATGGGCTTGCTCAGCTGTCTGCCAATGACTGCTATTGGTGGATAGAGTCTCATGGCCTCCTTGATGCACATGGTGTATAGGGCATCTGGTCCAGGTGATCCCTGAAAGGAAGCCCATCTGAGGGCAGGCAGGACAGGACAAGCAGGGATTCTCTCTAGCTGAGGTGGGACAGGGTTCTTCCATCTCCTGGATGCTCACCAGGTGATGGAGGTGCCATCGCCCAGGAGGCTCTGGATCTCTTCCCGACACCTCTGCTGATGCTCAGGGTGGGAGGCTAGAGCATAGAGGATCCAGGAGATGCCACTGGCTGTGGTGTCATGGCCCGCAAACATGAACGTGTCCACCTCAGCACGGAGGTCCTCGTCAGACAAGCTGCTCCCATTCTCCATCTGTGGAGGCAGGGCTAGACTGCAGGTATGCCCTTCCTGTGTGCTTTTGATCAAAGGCTCAGTCCTCTCCTGCCCACACTCACTCTGGCAAAGAGGAGGATGTCCAGGAAGTCCAAGAGCCTCCTGCTCCTCACCTTCTCCAGCTCTCCCTCCTTCTGCAGGTGAGCCTTCCTCTCCTTGATCACTGCATCTGTCCCAGAGCAGTGGTTCCCAGCGAGAGCTGAGGACTCTGGGGGCCCATATGCAGCACCCACCATAGCCCCATCTGCCCCTCAGGCCCAGTCTGGGTGCCAGGTAGATCAGGTGGGTGGGTCTGGGTGAGCATGTCAAGACTGAGAGCTCCAGCGTCATCTACTCCAGGAGGCAATCCCTGAAGTAACACAGCCCATGGGGGCTCTGTCTGAATGTGCTGCTGGGAGGGGGTCTCACTCAGTCATCACCAACCTGGTGACTCCTGTAACTCCCTATTCAACACCTGACACCCTGACCTCTGGGTTCCCAGTCCCTGCAGCAGGAGGGTGTGAGCCAGCTCCTGAAGAGAAAGCAGGAGTCTGGGCTGTGCCTGAAGGGTCAAGGCCAGGCCCTTTCACATGAGCCTGATGAAGGAGCAGCCTACGAGAAGGAGGGGAACCTGTGTGTTGATGGGCGAGCTGGCAGGCCTGGTGGTTCCAGCGGCCTTCAGGGGTCAGCCTGTAGATGAGGTCGTTTGGTGGAAAACATTCCGCAGTCGGCAAAAAACCAGATGACTGATGTCCCTGATGGCCTGGATGTAGGACTGGGAGTTCCTGAAGGGAGAGGATGCAGAAGAGACTAGAGTTGAGGGAAACTCTGACCTAGAGAGGAACTGGGGCTCTGGGTCAAGGATTCCTCAGTCAGTGGGGACAGGCCGCATTGAGGTATTGCCATTTTTGTCTTAGCCCGAGGAGCCCCTCAGTATTTACAAGTGGCCTGAGGATCCAGGCTTCTCCCTGTGTAGGAATCTGGAACTAGTGATTGAGTCAAGAATAGTCTGGGTAGAATTTGACTGTGGTCCATATCTCTCTGCAGAACTTACTTTTTGTGCTGAGAAACCTTAACACTGCCCTTACTGCCTCTCAGGTAAGTCATTCCCAGATGATGAGCAAAGGACCCTGCCATTGAAGAGCTGTCACTGACCTGTCCGTCTGGACGCTGCCCTGGTGGCTGAAGGCGCACTTCATGATGGTGTCCAGGGTCATCAAGGAGACATGTCCAAAGATCTCCAGATGTGAGTTCTGGCTGACAAGCTCCTCCCACTTGTCCTGTGGAGGGATGGGGATTGACCCTGCTCTGCTTCCCCAGAAGGCCTGGCTTTCTCTCTGTCTCTACATCTTCAGATGAAATTTCCTCATTTTCTAAGCAGTCTTGTTTTAGCAACTTAGGGCTGTAACACACGTGTATAATGTAATGCCTATTTCTTTGAACTGTTACTATATAATAGTTGTATTCTCTTCTAATATCCTAATTAATTATGAATTTTAGGAATAATTTATGATATTAACCAGCTTGTGGCTGAGCAGAAAGCATAGTTGGGGGAGAATATTTGTCCTGAGGTCAGATCTGGACAAGTGTTATCAACATTACAAGGCAAATATTTCAAGGCAAAGAAAAGCTAAAGTGACTCTAATAGGGCTCTTAGAAGGGGCATGAACTACTCAATTCCTTTCATTCATTTAATGTTACCTAAGACCAGGTGATACCCAGTCCAGATAGAGGTGATGTTTGTGAAGGCCCAGCTCTGTGAGTGTAGACCTGGGCTCATTTCCTCCCATGAGTGGCACAGTGATGTGCAGAAGCCATGGAACCCAGGCCAGAGCCCACCTGCGTGACACCCTGGGATGTCCACTCTGCCTCCGCAGATGCCATTGCCCAGGCCAGCCAGGGCCAATTTGCACTGACCTCCTTGATCTACTGCCCTGTGTTCAAACATGGAGGTGGGAGAAGAGTGGACCCTGAATACACCATGGCCCTGATTTCTCTTGGTGAGGAGAAAATTATGGATCCAAGCTGGTGCCTAGATGTTCCTCTGTCCCACCTAGCTTTAATGAGTGCTCTCTCGTACTACGTCATGAGTGCATCATTCCATGGGGCTCTATTCAATGGGTGTCTGAGGGACGTTAGTGTCTGATAGTGGACTATGTCAGCTGTGCTGGATTCTAGTGCGTATGGTGACAAGGGGTGGACTCACCAGCATCACTCGGACAGAGTCGGCCATGATTCCCACGTAGGGCTTCAGGATGTCAGAGTGGAAGGCTGAGGTCAGCATCCGCCGGTGCTGGAACCATTTCTGCCCCTCCAACAGCAGCAAACCTGCCCCTGGACCACGGATGGGTGTGTATGGGCACTGGGGAGAGTGGGGCCAACTTGGGAGGAACCAAGGATGTCAGGAGAAGGCTCATCATGGGCAGGGGTGGGAAAAGCCAGTACATTTCAGGGATGTGAATTTCCAGTATGTCTGTCCATAGGATGTGATTGTGAGAGCAGTGAGATAGAGGTTGAAAAAGAGTAGGTGGACAGGTGATAAAAGGACTTATCGAAAAGTTAGACTGGAAACATTAGTAAAGACTGAGAAGTTAAGAAGAATAAGCTTAGGTAAAAGGAGGGCTACAGCACCATTACAAAGGCTGAGTGTTTTATTAGCAGAAGAGGAATGAGGTTTGATTCAGAGATGAGGGTGCCTGGCACCTGTTGTTCTCCATTTACGCAAAGAGACCACTCTTGTTTAACCTAAATGTGGGTGGTCCGCAGTTGTATTTAAATGTACTTACCAATCCAGGGATTCAAGTATTTGTAAGTTCTATGAGGCTTTGGGTCTGAAAAGTATAGAAGGAATGTGGATGGCAACAAACTCTGCAAGGAGCCTCCAGAGCAGCTGAGGTCTAGACCATGGACTCCCTTCCTTGCTTGGTTCTTATCAGATGACAATCTTTCTGAAGCCACAGCACTCTTGCCTCCCATCCCTGACTCTCTCTGTCCTGATAGTCACTGTGGTCCCAGGAAGGGAGGCTTGGTGCTCCAGAGCAGAACACTCACAGGACTAAGATGGTGAATTGCCCTGAAACATAAGCTCAGTTCACTGCCAGAGAATAAGAAAGAACCTGTGATTTTTCTACAGCGTGTGATCATCTGGCCATCTCATGACACAGAAGAGGCAACAATGAGAGATGCCCAACCTAGATCAGTGTGGACAGGGAGTCATCTTCCAGTTCTGGGATCATCTCAATTCATTTGTAAAAAGTAAGACATAAAAGAGAAACCCTAATCTCGCTTGTGGTTGGGAGGGTGTTTGGAGGAGTTCAGGCCTTGATGTCTGAAGTGTCAGTCTCTTGTGGAATTTCACACCCAGGGACATGTACTCAAATGAAAGATTGTCTCCAGCTGAAGGTTTCCCTCTCACCTGATCTCCTCAGGACCATCTTCATGTAGTCAGGGTCATAGACCGATACTGAGGCACTTGTGCCCCACAGCCAGCGAACACAGGCCTTTGGGTATCTCTCTACTCTTTTCAGTAGCAGTGGCAGCTCTCTCTCCTCTTGGAACTGTCACCAAGGGAAAGATAAGTCAATAATGCCTCTCTTTTAGTTCTGGAGCTGAAGTCAGGGTGAAGGGCTGGAAGGGTACCAGATTATCATTCTGGATCCATCAGTAGAACTAAGAGTTTAGAACTATTTCTTCTGACCTGGAATCTCACCCAACCTTTCAGGCTGTCCATAACTGTCCTAAGATTGGATTCTGTCCCATGTCGGGTAGAGGTAGGGCCAACACTACAAACTGCCTACAGAAACTTACATCAAAGATAATTACTTGGTTTATGAAAATTTTGGAAATCATTTGTTGCTTGAGCAACTGATGATAATTTCTATCACTTGGTAAGCAGTGTTGTCATATGATTCAGTTCAGTTCAGTTCAGTCGCTCAGTCGTGTCTGACTCTTTGTGACCCCATGAACCACAGCATGCCAGACCTCCTTGTCCATCACCAACTCCTGGAGTCAACCCAAACCCATGTGCATTGAGTCGATAATGCCATCCAATGATCTCATTCTCTGTTGTTCCCTTCTCCTCCTGCCCTCAATCTTTGCTAGCATCAGGGTCTTTTCAAGTCAGTCAACTCTTCGCATCAGGTGGCCAACGTATTGGAGTTTCAGCTTCAGCATCAGTCCTTCCAATGAACACCTAGGACTGATCTCCTTTAGGATGGACTGGTTGGATCTCCTTGTAGTCCAAGGGACTCTCAAGAGTCTTCTCCATCACCACAGTTCAAAAGCATCAATTCTTCTGCGCTCAGCTTTCTTTACAGTCCAACTCTCACATCCATACACGACCACTGGAAAAACCATAGCCTTGACTAGATGGACCTTAGTCAGCAAAGTAATGTCTCTGCTTTTGAATATACTGTCTAGGTTGGTCATAACTTTCCTTCCAAGGAGTAAGCATCTTTTAATTTCATGGCTGCAGTCACCATCTGCAGTGATTTTGGAGCCCCCAAAAATAAAGTCAGCTACTACTTCCACTGTTTCCCCGTCTATTTGCCATGAAGTGATGGGACCAGGTGCCATATGATTAGATTTATTTAAAGGATGAATAGATTATATCTTAAGAATTAAATTTATATATTAATTTCATTTTGCCATACCAGTCACTACACACATTTAATATTATCCCAGCATACATGTTAATGTTTCTTAATAAGAAAGATTGTCTGGAATGTATATGGCTAAGTGGAAAAAATTAAATATCACATTGTGTGTATATATTATTATTTTTCATATTGAGTGTTGCACAGTTGTAGGACAGATTCTGAGTGTACGCATATGAGAATGGTACTGAAATAAGATTTTGATATGTGGATTTTTAATCTCATTTTCATTGACTGACTGAAACTTTGGTACACTTACCACTGCTTAGAGGAATCTTTGTAAACTCCTGATTATGGACCACCAAGGTGTTTCCTTTCTGTCTCTTCTGTCTCTACTCTTGCCCTAATGAGGTGGTGATTCCACAGGATGCATTGCTCTGCCTTCAAGATGCTGCTTCCAGTGCTTCTTGCACTGGCTCCACCGGCTCATCTTCCAGGTCTTTGCCCGCATTCTTTCCTCTACCTGGTGGCCTGTTCTCTGTGCCACAGAGCAATTGCCTTTCCTCAACTTTGGAGACTCAGTTTGTTTTGTCACCTCCAGATTTCTCATCAACAATTGGTCCCAGGTGTGTTTCATGGTCTTCACTTCAGTGACTCTAAAAGTGAAGAGGAGCTAAAAAGCCTCTTGATGAAAGTGAAAGAGGAGAGTGAAAAAGTTGGCTTAAAGCTCAACATTCAGAAAACGAAGATCATGTTTGAAGATCTGAATCATCAGATTCAGATGCCGAAGATCACGGCATCTGGTCCCATCACTCAATGGGAAATAGATGGGGAAACAGTAGAAACAGTGTCAGACTTTATTTTTTGGGGCTCCAAAATCACTGCAGATGGTGGTTGAAGCCATGAAATTAAAAGACACTTACTCCTTGGAAGAAAAGTTATGACCAACCTAGATAGTATATTCAAAAGCAGAGACATTACTTTGCCGACTAAGGTCCATCTAGTCAAGGCTATGGTTTTTCCTGTGGTCATGTATGGATGTGAGAGTTGGACTGTGAAGAAGGCTGAGCACAGAAGAATTGATGCTTTTGAACTGTGGTGTTGGAGAAGACTCTTGAGAGTCCCTTGGACTGCAAGGAGATCCAACCAGTCCATTCTGAAGGAGATCAACCCTGGGATTTCTTTGGAAGGAATGATGCTAAAGCTGAAGCTCCAGTACTTTGGCACACATCTGAGCGCCGAAGAATTGATGCTTTTGAACTGTGGTGTTGGAGAAGACTCTTGAGAGTCCCTTGGACTGCAAGGAGATCCAACCAGTCCATTCTGAAGGAGATCAACCCTGGGATTTCTTTGGAAGGAATGATGCTAAAGCTGAAGCTCCAGTACTTTGGCCACCTTATGCAAAGAGTTGACTCATTGGAAAAGACCCTGATGCTGGGAGGGATTGGGGGCAGGAGGGGAAGGCGATGACCTAGGATGAGATGGCTGGATGGCATCACGGAATCGATGGATGTGAGTCTGAGTGAACTCCAAGAGATGGTGATGCACAGGGAGGCCTGGAATGCTGCGATTCATGGGGTTGCAAAGAGTCAGACACGACTGAGCAACTGAAATGAACTAAACTGAACTCAATGACTCTGTGTAACTCAGAGCAACCCTCTGCTCCTTTGGTATCTGATCTCTGCCTACATTCTTCTGCCATCAGAGCTCCCCAGCTTTGAGGCAACTTGTACTGTGGGTCACATTCCTTCACTGCACCGGTGTTTACTGAGCATTTACTTTGTGCCAGACACGGATTTAAGGTACTAAATTAGGATGCGGCTCTAGATGCTCCTCTGTTTGGACCCTACAGGCTAGTGGAGGAGACTGAGAGATCTGGTGGCTGAAACAGGAGCGGGTCATGAAAGTGTGATGGAGGGAAGACAAAGCCTTTGGAGAAGCTTTGGGGAATAGGGTCTAACTCAGAGCTAGATGTTAGAAAAGTCTTATTCCTGCACTTGCTATTATTTGATTCATAATTTACCAAGATGATTTCAAGATAGAAAAATGAACCAGAGGCAGTCTTTCCAGAAGAAGCTCATAGCTATGATGTTGCAGAAAGAAATACCTGAATCCAGTGACCACTTACTTGTGAGAAGGACATCCAAGAGAAAAAGAGTTGTCCTCTCCACTCCTGGGAGACCCAGAATGAAAATGACTTAGGCCTGGGGCTTGTGAGAAAGTCATGTGAGGGATGAGATCATTCCAGGAGAGGGCACATAGGGAGCCAAGTCCCAGAGGCTGGAATGCACAGGCAGGTGGAGAGGACCTTGAGAGACCCAAGGTGCAGGAGATTAGGAAGGAGAGGGGAGAGAGGTACTGGGCCAGCCTGCATGGGGCTTGGGCTGCTTCTAGTTCTTCTGTTTGTCTCTGCTCTAATCATGCTGCAGAGAAAGAGAGGCCTCAGATCTGTTCAACCTGTGATTGTCTCCTAACAATTGTTTAAGCCACAAACCCTTGGTGAGCCATTTCCACATGGCCCCTGACTTTGCTCTGAGCTCCCCACACCTCTAGGCAAGTGCTACCCATCCCAGCCTGCAAGCTGTTCCTTTCCCTCCTGCCTCTCCCTCCACACAATGGACTGACACCACTCTGTGCAGGCTCTGGGCTGGGTGCTGAGAGTGAGGGGGATTACAGGCTCAGTTCCAAGAGCTCATAGTTCAGAGAGAGGACACCAAGCAGGCAGTTCTCCTCACCTAACCTCATCCTGAGAAACTGTTCCTGCATGACAGCAATTTGTCGGGAATTAGGCACTATAATTACACGCCAGAAAAAATCCCTCAGTCCTAAGAAACCAAGCCAGTTTTTTCTAATACCTGACATAACACGACCCAGGAGGTGAGCTTCTTTTCCTGTGACCTGCACTGTCTTAGATTCCTGTGTGTTGTCTCCACACACAGTGAGCCCACAGGGCTGATCCATCAGACTGGTGTCTGTGCTCCCAGGCAAGCTTGGGGCCAGGCAGGGAGCACGCAGTTAAGTGATGAGCAGGGAAACATATAGAAGCCTGTTCTGCGAGGACCGTTGAAGCTGCTCTGCCTGGAGAGCTGCTAAGTTGCTGCTGCAAAGTCACTTCAGTTGTGTCCGACTCTGTGCGACCCCATAGACGGCAGCCCACCAGGCTCCCCCGCCCCTGGGATTCTCCAGGCAAGCACACTGGAGTGGGTTGCCATTTCCATCTCCAATGCATGAAAGTGAAAAGTGAAAGTGAAGTTGCTCCCTCATGTCCGACTTCAGCGACCCCATGGACTGCAGCCTTCCAGGCTCCTCCGTCCATGGGATTTTCTAGGCAGGATTACTGGAGTGGGGTGCCACTGCCTGGACAGCAGGGAGAGTCAATAAGTAACAGCCACTGTCTTCAAAGAGCAAGGTTTCCAGGACAGCCTGAGATCTCCCTGAGGAAGGAGTGTCTGACAGACCTGAGGACACCAGCACAGGGCCTGGGAGGAGTGAGCCCCCAGGACTGGGTGAGGAGCCTAGATCTAAGAGATAAGCTATTACTTTGTGGGGCCATGTGCTGGTCACACAGAAAGGCTTTGTCCCATGGACTAACTGACCACGACCATCTCTTGCTCCAGCCCTCCCTGTCCTCCCACTCCCCCATCCTGCTCCATCCTACCTCTTTTTTGTGTCCGTAGAGCCAGTGGGAAGGAGGAGACGGAAACTGATGAAGGGCTTTGAGCAGCCACTGTCTGCGCAGGTAGAGCTGTGCCACCTTGAGCAAAAGCAGAACCAGGCCGAGCAGGGAGACCACCTGCAGGAGCCCAGAGACCCCATCCAGGGCTCTGGTGGGGTTCAGCGCAGAGACACTCATGGTGCAGTGGCTTCTGGATCATTGACTGCCCCTGACTGTGGCTGACCTTCCTGGAGCACTTAGCTTGGTCTGGGAGGATCTTCCCGCCCACATGGAGGAGGGTGAAGGTGAAGGCAGATCTCACACATGGGCCTCCAGAGTTTTTTTGTGTGTTAGCATTTGGTTTTATTAAATGTGATCTCTCTTATGTTACAAAATGTAAAGAATAAAAAAGAGAAGATATTATTTATAATTTGAAGGGGGAGTTTGGGTTGTTCCAATATCCTGCAAACTATCAAACTATCACGTTTATATTTTTTTGAAATAATTAGACAGTTTGAAATAAAACAGAAAAATAAATGTTTTTTGAAGTTTCCTGATGGCTGAGTTCCCTCGATGTTCCCCTGAAACTATCATACATTGTTAAATGACTATTCTCCAGTACAAAATTGAGCTGGTATTCAAATGGTAAAGAATCTCCCTGCAATACAGGAGACCTAGGTTTTGATCCATGTATAGGGAAGATTCCCTGAAGAAAAGAATGGGCAACTCACTCCACTATTCTTGATTGGAGAGTTCCATGGACAGAGGAGCCTGACAGCCTGTCTATAGATATTTATAGATAGATGTCTAAGAGGATAGGCTGGCAGAGGGGCCTGATATCTAGACATCTATAGATGTCTATAGACATCTATTCTCTTAAAATTTTAAGTGTGTAATACAGTACTATTTTCTATCCCAAAACAAATTTGCAATTTGGGGTTGCAAAGAGTTGGACACAATGAGAGACTAATACTTCCTTTTCAATATAAAATAAAAAGGTTTAAAAAGCAGATAAAAAATGCTCAGATATTTCTTATTTTTTCCCCCAGAGCTCCAGATATGTTTCTAACGAGCAGTCACGTTTAAAAACAACTGGACTACATGATGATCTTTTACTTTTATCTCATTTGTTTCACTTTTTCTATTTCATATTCAGTGCTCTCATTTCATTGTTTATGTTCTCCAATTTCTCTGTCTCTTCTCTTTTTTTATGTTCCTTCTCAAGCCTTTATCAAGTGTAGTAGAACATATATGAATATGCATGATATATATATTTTAGAAAACATGAAATTTTGCCTAAGTAAAAAATGCATGACATTTTTATTCCACTTATTTGACTTAATATGAATAGAAGACTATATTTATAAAATTAAAAATAGATATACAACAAGTAACAAAGGTTTACTGTATAATAGGGAACTGTGGTCAATGCCAAAGAAAGGCAATGCCAAAGAATGCTGAAACTACCGCACAATTGCACTCATCTCACATGCTAGTAAAGTAATGCTCAAAATTCTCCAAGCCAGACTTTAGCAATACGTGAATCGTGAACTCCCTGATGTTCAAGCTGGTTTTAGAAAAGGCAGAGGAACCAGAGATCAAATTGCCAACATCCGCTGGATCATGGAAAAAGCAAGAGTTCCAGAAAAACATCTATTTTGCTTTCTTGACTATGCCAAAGCCTTTGACTGTGTGGATCACAATAAACTGTGGAAAATTCTGAAAGAGATGGGAATACCAGACCACCTGACCTGCCTCTTGAGAAATCTGTATGCAGGTCAGGAAGCAACAGTTCGAACTGGACATGGAACAACAGACTGGTTCCAAATAGGAAAAGGAGTAAGTATGTCAAGGCTGTATATTGTCACCCTGCTTATTTAACTTCTATGCAGAATACATCATGAGAAACTCTGGACAGGAAGAAACACAAGCTGGAATGAAGATTGCCGGGAGAAATATCAATAACCTCAGATATGCAGATGACACCACCCTTATGGCAGAAAGTGAAGAGGATCTAAAAAGCCTCTTGTTGAAAGTGAGAGAGGAGAGTGGAAAAGTTGGCTTAAAGCTCAACATTCAGAAAATGAAGATCATGGCATCTGGCCCCATCACTTCATGGGAAATAGATGGGGAAACAGTAGAAACAGTGTCAGACTTTATTTTTTTGGGCTCCAAAATCACTGCAGCTGGTGACTGCAGCCATGAAATTAAAAGGCGCTTACTCCTTGGAAGAAAAGTTATGACCAACCTCGATAGTATATTCAAAAGCAGAGACATTACTTTGCCGACTAAAGTCCGTGTAGTCAAGGCTATGGTTTTTCCTGTGGTCATGTATGGATGTGAGAGTTGGACTGTGAAAAAGGCTGAGCGCAGAAGAATTGATGCTTTTGAATTGCAGTGTTGGAGAAGACTCTTGAGAGTCCCTTGGACTGCAAGGAGATCCAACCAGTCCATTCTGAAGGAGATCAACCCTGGGATTTCTTTGGAAGGAATGATGCTAAAACTGAAGCTCCAGTACTTTGGCCACCTCATGCGAAGAGTTGACTCATTGGAAAGACCCTGATGCTGGGAGGGATTGGGGGCAGGAGGAGAAGGGGGATGACCGAGGATGAGATGGCTGGATGGCATCATGGACTCAATGGACGTGAGTCTGAGTGAACTCTGGGAGTTGGTGATGGACTGGAGGCCTGGCGTGCTGTGATTCATGGGGTCACAAAGAGTCAGACACGACTGAGTGATTGAACGGAACGGAACCTAGATGGAAAATAATTTCAAAAATATATATATGTATTTGTATAACTGAATCACCTTGCTGTGCACCTGAACATTGTAAGTCAACTATACTTCAATAAAATGTATATATTTATTTAAAAATAAACCTTTCTCGAATAGCTGATGCCCGTGTTATCTTATTTAACATTGTGATGTTGCACAGAACTGGAGTTGAAGTCTGTAGTAACATCTAGCTGTGGAGTATCTTACAAGACAACATGGCTCATTTTCATTTGCCAATGCAACTGAAAATTCTACCTCTTCTTCTATTTAAACTCTCCAATAGGTTAATACATGCTGAGGCTATGGATGCTTATGTATTTTCTTAAGTTTTCAGTGACTTGTGTGTGTGAATATCCCTATTTTCCAACTTAAGAGATGAGAGAATATAAATTTGAAATACAGTGAAAGGCAACCACTACTGAAATATGAGAGTCTTAGTTTTCTGTTTTGATTTTTAAATTTGGGATTGTGTAATTAAGGTTTAGGAAATTTTATTCAAATCTCTTGCTTTAGTTGCCTTTTGTAGCCTTCAGTTTCTTAAAGCAAGTTTATTTTCTGAGTTATTGTTTTCATTCTGTTGTTTATTAATCATTTGCTTTATCTATGTTTTTCTGTTAAAGAAAAGTAGTTAGCCGAGAATCTTGTAATCTTTATATTGTTAGCTATGTTATAGGTGCAGCTTCTTTTGCTGTATATGAAACTCATCCTGAATACAGTGGTTTTTGTTTTTGGTAAGAAAAAGAAAAAAGGCCAAAGAAAAGGGGATAAATTAAATTTCCATTAAAAAAGTCCTAATCAGCAGTGACAATGTGAGGAAAGAAGATGCCACTTGGAGAGGCACTTAAATTTGGGGTCAGTGCTTCTGTTAATGATGACTAATGTCTTTCTGGGAGTAAGCACATACTCCAACATACTCTTCAGCCTAGAAGATGGCACTCAGCAATAGGCACCACTCAGCAAAAGCATTCAGGTGTTCTAAAATAAAGGCTTTTCCATGCAATCAGTGTGACAGTATTCTCAAAAAAATGCAAACGTGCTGGGAGCCAGCATGTGGAATCCCGCCCGTGGCAAAGGTCATGAGGAAGGAAGCCTGACATACACAAAGGTGTGATCTGGCTTCAGGGGGTCTCCCTGGATTTTCCTGAGCATCTACCCCCCAAAACCAGAGTTTGCCTGCCTTATTGTACTATGCTTTCCACTCTTTTGACATAACAGGGGGCTATCCCCGACCACCTTTCTCTGGAAAGAGTTAACTTAGAGCTCCAGTTAACAGTCTCTTGCATATAAAAGGAGTGTCTCAGCTCAAACTCCTCTGATGGTTCTCTAACTTGCCTGACAATTAGAGAATTTTACAACTTGTGATTGTTTACAGCCCCTCAACCACGAAAGGCACACAGCTTAAAACATCTTAAAGATATAGAGCCTTTTCTAAAAAGCTAAAAATTATATTGGTGAAGGGTTTCACTGTTGAGTCAGTGACTGCTGCCAGGCCTCCATATTCTTTATCTTTTAGGCACCTGGAGGATATTAATCAATGTAATTGGGATATAGAAAAAGGAATATAGTAGTTTTGATGTTAGCAACACTAGACTTCTGAGTTAATGAACTTTCTCTTTGTTATAAATCACTGTACTCCTCTTTCCTTGTTATAAATTGTTATGTCTTTGCTATGTAAGAATGTAACCTTAATTAGTGCTTTCTGAGAGTGGCACCAGACTTTAGTAAGAACAACACTTTTAAGGCAAATAAGTTTTCTGGTTGACGGACCCTTATCAGAAAAGGGCCATAAATGCTAATAGGCCTCCTGGCCAGAAGATGATGTAAATCACCTAAGACCTGTGTATACAGATGGGTATGCAGAAAGAAAGCCTGGGTCAGAGCTGCTGACCCTGTATGACTTTGCTTTTTACATTTATCTCTATGTACAACTAAAAGTATAAAAGTTTTTCCGACAATAAAGGATGGGCCAGTTCCTGGAAAGACTGGTTCCTCTGTGTCTTTTTTTCTTTCTTACTCTATTTTCTGGCTGATTCTCGTCTGGGGCATAGAGGCTAGCCATGTCTACTTATTTGCCTGGGCTTCTAAGACCCACATGAGAGGCAGCCCAAGGTGGGGCACCCTCCGCTATTCAAGCGGGCGCGGGGCTTTATTGGCTTTCTATGTAAACCAAAGAATACAGCCTCTTTCCTCCCCTAAATTTCCCACTACACTATTCTTTCCTAATCTCTCTTTATATCTCTAAATCTATATATCTCTCTCACCATGCCATCCCCACTTCTAATTACCTTGGATCCACTGGGGCTGGACCCCGGCACAAACATAATTCTAAAGCATGTAATAACACATTTTAAGCTCTTTTTATGTCAAGTACTAAGAGAAACTATTTTAAAATTAAAATGTAGATAAATGAAGAAATGTAAGATATGCTCCCTACTGTGTTACTTCCAGGAACAGGACCATGTATTGCTGTTATTATTCAGTTACTAGGTTGGGTCTGACTCTGCCACTCCATGAACTGCAGCATGCCAGGCTTCCTTGTCCTTCACTATCTCATGGAATTTGCTCAAATTCATGTTCATTGAGTCAGTGATGCTGTCTAACCAAGTCATCCTCTGCTGTCCTCTTCTCCTCCTGCCTTCATTCTTTCCCAGCATTGGGGCCTTTTCCAATGAGTCAGCTCCTCGCCTCAGGTGGACAAAGTATTGGAGCTTCAGCTTCATCATCAGTCCTTCCAATGAATATTCAGGGTTGATTTCCTTAAGGATTGACTGGTTTGATCTCCTTGCAGTACAAGGGACTCTAAGAGTCTTCTCCTGGACCACAATTTGAAAGCATCAGTTCTTTGGTGCTCAGGCTTCCTTATGGTCCAACTCTTACATCAGTACATGACTACTGGAAAAACCATAGCTTTGACTATATAGACTTTTGTCAGCAAAGTGATGCCTCTGCTTTTTAATATGCTGTCTAGGTTTTCATAGCTTTCCATCTAAGAAGCAAACATCTTTTAATTTCATGGCCACAGTCACAGTTCGCAGTGATTTTGGAGTTCAAGAAAATATCTCTCATTGCTTCTACCTTTCTCTTTCTATTTGACATGAAGTGATGAGGCCAGATGCCATGATCTTTGTTTTTTAAGTGTTGAGTTTTAAGCCAGCTTTTTCACTCTCCTCTTTCACCCACATCAAGAGGCTCTTTAGTTCTTCGTCACTTTCTGCCATTAGAGTGGTATCATCTGCATATCTCAGGTTGCTGATATTTCTCCAGGTAATCTTGATTCCAGCTTGTGATTCATCTAGTCCTGCATTTCACATGAGGTACCCTGCCTAGAGGTTGAAGAAACAAGGTAAAAATATACAGCCTTGTCTTACTCCTTTTCCAGGTTTGATCAGTCCATTGTAAAATGTGAGGTTCTAACTGTTGCTTCTTGACCCACACAGAGGTTTCTCAGGAGACAAGTAAGGTGGTCTGGTTCTTCCTGTTCTTTAAGAATTTTCCATAGTTTTTTTTTGTGATCCACATAGTCAAAGGCTTTAGGGTAAGCAATGTAGCCGTAGATATTTTGTGGAATCCCCTTGCTCTCTCTATGATACAGCAAATGTTGGCAGTTAGACCTCTTCTTCCGCTGCCTTTTCTAAACCTAGATTGTACATCTGGAAGTTCTCGATTCATGTACTACTGAAGCTTAGCTGAAGTATTTTGAGGAAAACTACAGTTGTCTGGAGGTGAGAGAGTTAAAGCTTAGTCAGGTAGTCCAAGGCCCTTAAAGGAGGAGGAGGCATTCTTTCATACTTTTTTTTTTTTTTTTGCCTTACTCACTGTATCATGTGTTTCTTTTATCCCTGAACTGGTATTGCAACAATACATCTTGCCAAAGAGAACTGGCTACACAGCAGTAATACATATTACCTGGGGAAAATGCTTTCCCAAGACCCTATTCACTCACATACTAGTAAAGTAATGCTCAAAATTCTCGAATCCAGGCTTCAGCAATACAGAACCGTGAACTTCCTGATGTTCAAGCTGGTTTTAGAAAAGGCAGAGGAACCAGAGATCAAATTGCCAACATCCGCTGGATCATGGAAAGAGTGAGAGTTCCAGAAAAACATCTATTTCTGCTTTATTGACTATGCCAAAGCCTTTGACTGTGTGGATCACAATAAACTGTGGAAAATTCTGAAAGAGATGGGAATACCAGACCACCGGACTGGCCTCTTGAGAAACCTGTATGCAGGTCAGGAAGAAACAGTTAGAACTGGACATGGAACAACAGACTGGTTCCAAATAGGAAAAAGAGTATGTCAAGGCTGTATATTGTCACACTGCTTCTTCAACTTATATGCAGAGTATATCATGAGAAACACTGGCCTGGAGGAAGCACGAGCTGGAATCAAGATTGCCAGGAGAAATATCAATAATCTCAGATATACAGATGACACAACCTTTATGGCAGAAAGTGAAGAGGAACTAAAAAGCCTCTTGATGAAAGTGAAAGAGGAGAGTGAAAAAGTTGGCTTAAAGCTCAACATTCAGAAAACGAAGATCAGGACATCTGGCCCCATCACTTCATGGGAAATAGATGGGGAAACAGTGGAAACAGTATCAGACTTTATTTTGGGGGGCTCCAAAATCACTGCAGCTGGTGACTGCAGCCATGAAATTAAAAGATGCTTACTCCTTGGAAGGAAAGTCACGACCAACCTAGATAGCATATTAAAAAGCAGAGATATTACTTTGCCAACAAAGGTCCATCTAGTGAATGCTTTGGTTTTTCCAGTGGTCAGACATGGATGTGAGAGTTGGACTGTGAAGAAGGCTGAGCGCTGAAGAAATGATGTTTTTGAACTGTGGTGCTGGAGAAGACTCTTGCGAGTCCCTTGGACTGCAAGGAGATCCAACCAGTCCATTCTAAAGGAGATCAGCCTTAGGTGTTCTTTGGAAGGAATGATGCTAAAGCTGAAACTCCAGTACTTTGGCTACCTCATGCAAAGAGTTGACTCATTGGAAAAGACTCTGATGTGGGAGGGATTGGGGGCAGGAGGAAAAGGGGACGACAGAGGATGAGATGGCTGGATGGCATAATCGACTCAATGGATGTACGTTTGAGTGAACTCCAGGTGATAGTGATGGACAGGGAGGCCTGGCATGCTGCGATTAATGGGGTCACAAAGAGTCAGACATAAATGAATGACTGAACTGAACTGAAAACTCTGCCAGAAAATTACTAGAGCTAATCAATGAATATAGCAAAGTTGCAGGATATAAAATTAACACACAGAAATCCCTTGCATTCCTGTACACTAACAATGAGAAAACAGAAAGAGAAACTAAGGAAACAATTCCATTCACCATTGCAAAGAAAAGAATAAAATACTTAGGAATATATATACCTAAAGAAACAAAAGACCTATATATAAAAAACTATAAAACACTGGTGAAAGAAATCAAAGACACAAATAGATGGAGAAATGCCCCATGTTCATGGATTGGAAGAAACAATATAGTGAAAATGAGTATACTACCCAAAGCAATCTATAGATTCAGTGTAATCCCTCTCAAGCTACCAATGGTATTTTTCCGAGAACTAGAACAAATAATTTCAAAATTTGTATGGAAATACAAAAAACCTCTAATAGCCAAAGCAGTCTTGAGAAAGAAGAATGGAACTGGAGGAATCAATCTGCCTGACTTCAGACTATACTACAAAGCTACAGTCATCAAGACAGTATGGTACTGGCACAAAGACAGAAATATAGATCAACGGAACAAAATAGAAAGACCAGAGATAAATCTGTGCACCTATGGACACCTTATCTTTGACAAAGGAGGCAAGAATATACAATGGAGAAAAGACAATCTCTTTAACAAGTGGTACTGGGAAAACTGGTCAACCACTTGTACAAGAATGAAACTAGAACACTTTCTAACACCATACACAAAAATAAACTTGAAATGGATTAAAGATCTAAATGTAAGTCCAGAAATTATAAAACTCCTAGAGGAAGACTTAGGCAAAACACTCTCTGACATAAGTCACAGCAGATCCTCTATGACCCACCTCCCAAGGTAATGGAAATAAAAGCAAAAATAAACAAATGGGACCTAATTAAACTTAAAAGCTTTTGCACAACAAAGGAAACTATAAGCAAGGTGAAAAGACAGCCTTCAGAATGGGAGAAAATAATAGTAAACAGAACAACTGACAAAGAATTAATCTCAAAAATATACAAGCAGTGCCTGCAGCTCAATTGAAGAAAAATAAATGACCCAATCAAAAAATGGGCCAAAGAACTAAAAAGGCATTTCTGCAAAGAAGACATACAGATGGCTAACAAACACATGAAAAGATGCTCAACATCACTCATTATCAGAGAAAACAAAACCACAATGAGGTACCATCTCACACCAATCAGAATGGCTGGTATCTAAGTCTTCAAACAATAAATACTGGAGAGGGTGTGGAGAAAAGGGCATCCTCTTACACTGTTGGTGGGAATGCAAACTAGTACAGCCACTATGGAGAACAGTGTGGAGATTCCTTAAAAAATTAGAAATAGAACTGCCATATGACCCAGCAATTCCACTCCTGGACATACACACCAAGGAAACCAGAATTGAAACAGATGTATGTACCCCAGTGTTCATCGTAGCACTGTTTATAATAGCCAGGACATGGAAGCAACCTAGATGTCCATCAGACGAATGGATAAGTAAGCTGTGGTACATATACACAATGGAATATTACTCAGCCATTAAAAAGAATACATTTGAATCAGTTCTAATAAGGGGGATGAAACTGGAGACTATTATGCAGACTGAAGTAAGCCTGAAAGAAAAACACCAATACAGTTTACTAACTCATATATGTGGAAATTAGAAAGATGGTAATGATGACCCTATATGTGAGAGAGCAAAAGAGACACAGATGTATAGAAGTCTTTTGGACTCTGTGGGAGAAGACAAGGATGGGATGATCTGAGAGAATAGCATTGAAAAATGTATATTATCATATGTGAAACAGATCACCAGTCCAGGTTCAGTGCATGAGACAGGATGCTCAGGGTGGTGCACTGGGATGACCCAGAGGGATGGGATGGGGAGGGAGGTGGGAAGGGGGTTAAGGATGGGCAATACATGTAAACCCATGGCTGATTCATGTCAATGTATGGCAAAACCACTATAATATTGTAAAGTAATTAGCCTGCAATTAGAATAAATTAATTAAAAAATAAACAACAAACAAACAAAAACCCAATCACCAGCAGACATTACCACCTCACTCAGCCTTGCCCATCAGAGGAAAAACAAACTAGCAAACAAACAAACAAAAACTCAGCACAAATCTCACCCTATAAGAAGCTTACACAAACCACTGGACCAACCTTAGAGGGCAGAAACCAAAAGGAAGAATGAATTCAACCTTGAGGCCTGGGAAAAGGAGACCTCAAACATAATAAGTTAAAAAAAATAATGAAAAGGCAGAGAAATACTACACAAATGAAGGAACAAACTAGAAACACAGAAGTTCAAATAAATCAAGAGGAAATAGGCAAACTACCTGAAAAGAAATTCAGAATAATGATAGTAAAAATGATCAAAAACCTTGAAAGCAAAATGGAGGAAATTCAAGAATCAATTAACAAAGACCTAGAAGAATTAAAGAATAAACATGCAGAGACAAACAACACAATTACTGAAATTTAAAATACTCTAGAAAGAATCAATAGCAGAATATCTGAAGCTGAAGAACAAATCAGTGAGCTGGAAGATAAAATGGTGGAAATAATTCTGAAGAGCAGAATAAAGTAAAAAGAACGAAAAGAACTGAGGATAGTCTCAGAGACCTCTGAGACAATATCAAATGAACCAACATTCAAATAATAGGGGTCCCAGAAGAAGAAGAGAAAAAGAAAGGATATGAGAAAATTTTTGAAGAGATTATAATTGAAAATTTCCCCAACATGGAAAAGGAGATAGTCAATCAAGTCCATGAGGCACAAAGAGTCCCATACAGGATAAACCTAAGGAGAAACATGTCAAGACACATACTAATCAAACTAACAAAGAAAAAATACAAAGAATATTAAAGCAGCAAGGGAGAAGCAACAAGTAACATATAAGGGAAACCCCATATGCTTAACAGCTGATCTTTCAGCAGAAACTCTGCAGGCCAGAAGGGGATGGCAGGATATATTTAAAGTACTGAAAGGGAAAAATCTACAACCAAGACTACTGTACCTGGCAAGGATCTCACTCCAAATTAATGGATAAATCAAAAGCTTTTCAGACAATCAGAAGTTAAGAGAATTCAGTACCACCAAACCAGCTTAACAACAAATGTTAAATGGACTTATATAGTCAAGAAATACAAGAAAAGAAAAAAGATCTACAAATTCAATCCCCCCTCCCTCACCAAATTAAGAAAATGGCAATAGTAACATATGTATCAATAACTACTTTAAATGTAAATGGATTAAATGCTCCAATGAAAAGACACAGACTGGCTGAATGGATACAAAAACACGACCCATGTATATGCTGTCTACAAGAAACCCACTTTAGACCTCAAGATACATATAGACTGAAAGTGAGAAGATGGAAAAATATATTCCATGCAAATGGGAAGCAAAAGGAAGCTGGAATAGCAGTCCTCATATCAGACAAAATAGATCTTAAAATAAAGAAAATTACAAGAGATAAGGAAGAACATTACATAATGATCAAGGGATCAGTCCAAGAGGAAGATATAACAATAGTAAATATCTGTGAACCCAACACAGGAGCACCTCAATACATAAGACAAACACTAACAGACATAAAAGGAGAAACTGACAGTAACACAATAATAGTAGGAGATTTTAACACCCCACTCACATCAATGGACAGATCATCAAAACAGAAAATTAATAAGGAAACACAACTCTTAAATGATATATTAGATGAGATAGATCTCACTGATATCTTCAGGACATTCCATCCAAATGCTGAAGAATATACCTTCTTCTCAAGTGCCCATGGAACATTCTCTAGAATAGACCACATCTTGGGGCACAAATCAAAACTCAGTAAATTTAAGAAAATTGAAAGCATATCCGTCATCTTCTCCACAACAACCCTATGAGACTAGATATCAATTACAAGAAAAAAATCTGTAAGAAACACAAACACATGGAGATTAAACAATACATTTCTAAATAACCAACAGGTTACTGAAGAAATCAAAAGGGAAATCAAAACATTTCTAGAAACCAATGACAATGAAAACACAACTCAAGACATATGGGATGCAGCAAAAGTAGTCCTAAGAGGGAAGTTTATAGCAATATAATCCTACCTCAATAAAGAAGAAAAGCATCAAGTAGATAGCTGAACTTCACACCTAAAACAACTGGAAAAAGAAGAACAAAAAATACCCAAAATTAGTAAAAGGAAAGAAACTGTAAAGGTCCAATCAGAAATAAATGAAAAAGAAATGAAAGAAATAATAGTAAAGGTTAATAAAACTAAAAGCTGGAACTTTGAGAAGATAAACAAAATTGACAAATGTTTAGCCAGACTCATCAACAAAAAGAAAAAAGAGAGAAGAATCAAATCAACAAAGTTAGAAATGAAAAAAGAGAAGTTACAACAGACAGTGTAGAAATATAAAGGATTATAAGAGAATATTATGAAAAACTATACAGCAAGAAAATGGACAACCTGGAAGAAATGGACAGATTCTTAGAAAAGTTCAATCTTCCAAGCCTGAACCAGGAAGAAATAGAAATTATGAACAACACAATTAGAAGCACTGAAATTGACGTTGTGATCAAAATCTCTCAAAAAACAAAAGCCTAGGACCAGATGGCTTCACAGGAGAGTTCTATCAAACATTTCAGTTCAGGTCAGTTGCTCAGTCATGTCCAACTCTTTGTGACCCCATGAACCACAGCATGCCAGGCCTCCCTGTCCATCACCAAGCCCTGGAGTCCACCCAAACCCATGTCCATTGAGTTGCTGATGCCATCCAGCCATCTCATCCTCTGTCGTCTCCTTCTCCTCCTGCCCCCAATCCCTCCCAGCATCAGGGTTTTTCCAATGAGTCAATTTTTTGCGTGAAGTGGCCCAAGTATTGGAGTTACAGCTTCAGATTAGTCCTTCCAATGAACACCCAGGACTGGTCTCCTTTAGGATGGACTGGTTGGATCTCCTTGCAGTCCAAGGGACTCGCAAGAGTCTTCTCCAACACCACAGTTCAAAAGCATCAATTCTTCTGTGCTGAGCTTTCTTCACAGTCCAACTCTCACATCCATACATGACCACTGGAAAAACCATAGCCTTGACTAGATGGACCTTTGTTGGCAAAATAATATTTCTGCTTTTTAATAAGCTACCTGGGTTGGTCATAACTTTCCTTCCAAGGAATAAGCATTTTTTAATTTCATGGAGGTGATGGAATTCCACTTGAGCTGTTTCAAATCCTGAAAGATGATGCTGTGAAAGTGCTACACTCAATATGCCAGCAAATCTGGAAAACTCAGCAGTGGCCACAGGACTGGAAAAGGTCAGTTTTCATTCCAATTCCAAAGAAAGGCAATGCCAAAGAATGCTCAAACTACCACACAATTGCACTCATCTCACACGCTAGTAAAGTAATGCTCAAAATTCTCCAAGCCAGACTTCAGCAATACATGAACCGTTGACTTCCTGATGTTCAAGCTGGTTTTAGAAAAGGCAGAGGAACCAGAGATCAAATTGCCAACATCCGCTGGATCATGGAAAAAGCAAGAGAGTTCCAGAAAAACATCTATTTCTGCTTTATTGACTATGCCAAAGCCTTTGACTGTGTGGATCACAGTAAACTGTGGAAAATTCTGAAAGAGATGGGAATACCAGACCACCTGACCTGCCTCTTGAGAAATCTGTATGCAGGTCAGGAAGCAACAGTTCGAACTGGACATGGAACAACAGACTGGTTCCAAATAGGAAAAGGAGTACGTCAAGGCTGTATATTGTCACCCAGCTTATTTAACTTCTATGCAGAGTACATCATGAGAAACGCTGGGCAGGAAGAGGCACAAGCTGGAATCAAGATTGCCAGGAGAAATATCAATTACCTCAGATATGCAGATGACACCACTCTTATGGTGGAAAGTGAAGAGGAACTAAAAAGCCTCTTGATGAAAGTGAAAGAGGAGAGTGAAAAAGTTGGCTTAAAGCTCAACATTCAGAAAACGAAGATCATGGCATCTGGTCCCATCACTTCATGGGAAACAGACGAGGAAACAATGGAAATAGTGTCAGACTTTATTTTTCGGGGCTCCAAAATCACTACAGATGGTGACTGAAGCCATGAAATTAAAAGGCGCTTACTCCTTGGAAGAAAAGTTATGAGCAACCTAGATAGCATATTCAAAAGCAGAGACATTACTTTGCTGACTAAGTACCATTTAGTCAAGGCTATGGTTTTCCCTGTGGTCATGTATGGATATGAGTTGGACTGTGAAGAAGGCTGAGCGCCAAAGAATTGATGCTTTTGAACTGTGGTGTTGGAGAAGACTCTTGAGAGTCCCTTGGACTGCAAGGAGATCCAACTAGTCCATTCTGAAGGAGATCAGCCCTGGGATTTCTTTGGAAGTTGAATGATGCTAAAGCTGAAGCTCCAGTACTTTGGCCACCTCATGTGAAGAGCTGACTCATTGGAAAAGACTCTGATGATGGGAAGGATTGGGGACAGGAGGAGAAGCAGATGACCAAGGATGAGATGGATGGAAGGCATCACGGACTCGATGGACGTGAGTCTGAGTGAACTCTGGGAGATGGTGATGGACAGGGAGACCTGGCGTGCTGCGATTCATGGGGTCGCAAATAGTCGGACACGACTGAGCGAGTGAACTGAACTGAATTTCATGGCTGCAATCACCATCTCCAGTGATTTTGGAGCCCAGAAAAATAAAGTCTGACACTGCTTCCACTGTTTCCCCTGTTTCCCCCTCTATTTGCCATGAAGTGATGGGAACACGCAAATAGTCGGACACGACTGAGCGAGTGAACTGAACTGAATTTCATGGCTGCAATCACCATCTCCAGTGATTTTGGAGCCCAGAAAAATAAAGTCTGACACTGCTTCCACTGTTTCCCCTGTTTCCCCCTCTATTTGCCATGAAGTGATGGGAACCAACATTTAGAGAAGAGCTAATGCCTATTCTTCTAAAACTCTTTCAAAAAATTACAGAGGAAGGAACACTTTCAAACTCATTCTATGAGGCCACCATTGCCCTGATACCAAAACCAGACAAAGACAACACAAAAAAAGAAAACAACAGGTCAATATCACTGAAAAACATAGATGCAAAAATCCTCAAAAAATTTTAGCAAACAGAATTCAGCAAAACATCAAAAAGCTCCTATAGCATGATCAGGTTGGGTTTATTCCAGGAATTCAAAGATTCTTCAGTATACACAAATCAATCAATGTGATACACCATGTTAACAAATTGAAAGATAAAAGCCATGATATTCTCAATAGATACAGCAAAAGCCTTTGAAAAATTCAGCACCAATTTATGATTAAAACTCTTTAAGAAATGGGTACAGAAGGAGCCTACCTTAACATAGTAAGGGCCATATATGATAAACCTACGGCAAAAATTATTCTCGATGGTGAGAAGCTTAAAGCATTCCCTCTAAGATCAGGAACAAGACAAAGGTGTCCACTTTCACCACTATTGCTCAATAAGGTTCTGGAAGTCCTAGCTACAGCAGTCAGAGAAGAAAAATAAATAAAAGGAATCCATTTCAGAGAAGCAGAAGTAAAGCTCACACTGTTTGCAGAAGACATGATACTATACATAGAAAACCCTAAAGATAATATCAGAAAATTACTAGGGCTAATCAATGAATTTAGCAAAGTTGCAGGATACAAAATAAATACACAGAAATCACTTGCATTTCTATATTCAGTTCAGTTCAGTTCGGTTCAGTCGCTCAGTGTGCCCAACTCTTTGCAACCCCGTGAATCACAGCACGCCAGGCTTCCCTGTCTATCACCAACTCGCGGAGTTCACTCAGACTCACGTCCATTGAGTCTGTGATGCCATCTAGCCATCTCATCCTCGGTCGTCCCCTTCTCCTCCTGCCCCCAATCCCTCCCAGCATCAGGGTCTTTTCAAATGAGTCAATTCTTCGCATGAGGGGGCCAAAGTACTGGAGCTTCAGCTTTAGCATCATTCATTCCAAAGAAATCCCAGGGTTGATTTCCTTCAGAATGGACTGGCTGGATCTCCTTGCAGTCCAAGGGACTCTCAAGAGTCTTCTCCAACACCACAGTTCAAAAGCATCAATTCTTCTGCGCTCAGCCTTCTTCACAGTCCAACTCTCACATCCACACATGACCTCAGGAAAAGCCATAGCCTTGACTAGACGGACCTTAGTCGGCAAAGTAATGTCTCTGCTTTTGAATATACTATCGAGGTTGGTCATAACTTTTCTTCCAAAGAGTAACCATCTTTTAATTTCATGGCTGCAGTCACCATCTGCAGTGATTTTGGAGCCCCCCAAAATAAAGTCTGACACTGTTTCTACTGTCTCCCCATCTATTTCCCATGAAGTGATGGGACCGGATGCCATGATCTTCGCTTTCTGAATGTTGAGCTTTAAGTCAACTTTTTCACTCTCCTCTTTCACTTTCAACAAGAGGCTTTTTAGCTCCTCTTCACTTTCTGCCATAAGGGTGGTGTCATCTGCTTATCTGAGGTTATTGATATTTCTCCCGGCAATCTTCATTCCAGCTTGTGTTTCTTCCAGTCCAGCGTTTCTCATGATGTACTCTGGATAGAAGTTAAATAAGCAGGGTGACAATATACAGCCTTGACGTACCCCTTTTCCTATTTGGAACCAGTCTGTTGTTCCATGTCCAGTTCTAACTGTTGCTTCCTGACCTGCATACAGATTTCTCAAGAGGCAGGTCAGGTGGTCTGGTATTCCCATCTCTTTCAGAATTTTCCACAGTTTATTGTGATCCACACAGTCAAAGGCTTTGGCATAGTCAATAAAGCAGAAATAGATGTTTTTCTGGAACTCTCTTGCTTTTTCCATGATCCAGCGGATGTTGGTAATTTGATCTCTGGTTCCTCTGCCTTTTCTAAAACCAGCTTGAACATCAGGGAGTTCATGGTTCACGTATTGCTGAAGTCTGGCTTGGAGAATTTTGAGCATTACTTTACTAGCATGTGAGATGAGTGCAATTGTGCGGTAGTTTGAGCATTCTTTGGCATTGCCTTTCTTTGGAATTGGGATGAAAACTGACCTTTTCCAGTCCTGTGGCCACTGCTGAGTTTTCCAGATTTGCTGGCAAATTGAGTGCAGCACTTTCACAGCATCATCTTTCAGGATTTGAAACAGCTCAACTGGAATTCCATCACCTCCACTAGCTTTGTTCGTAGTGATGCTTTCTAAGGCCCACTTGACTTCACATTGCAAGATGTCTGGCTCTAGATTAGCCATCACATCATCATGATTATCTGGGTCATGAAGATCTTTTTTGTACAGTTCTTCCGTGTATTCTTGCCACCTCTTCTTAATATCTTCTGCTTCTGTTAGATCCAGCCCATTTCTGTCCTTTATCAAGCCCATCTTTGCATGAAATGTTCCCTTGGTATCTCCAATTTTCTTGAAGAGATCTCTAGTCTTTCCCATTCTGTTCTTTTCCTCTATTTCTTTGCATTGATCACTGAAGAAGGCTTTCTTATGTCTTCTTGCTATTCTTTGGAACTCTGCATTCAGATGCTTATATCTTTCCTTTTCTCCTTTCCTTTTCACCTCTCTTCTTTTCACAGCTATTTGTAAGACCTCCCCAGACAGCAATTTTGCTTTTTTGCATTTCTTTGCCATGGAGATGGTCTTGATCCCTGTCTCCTGTACAATGTCACGAACCTCATTCCATAGGTCATCAGGCACTCTATCTATCAGATCTACACCCTTAAATCGATTTCTCACTTCCACTGTATAATCATAAGGGATTTGATTTAGGTCATACCTGAATGGTCTAGTGGTGTTGCCCACTTTCTTCAATTTAAGTCTGAATTTGGCAATAAGGAGCTCATAATCTGAGCCACAGTCAGCTCCTGGTCTTGTCTTTGTTGACTGTATAGAGCTTCTCCATCTTTGGCTGTTACATGCAGCTATCCAGTTTTCCAAGCACCATTTATTGAAGAGGCTGTCTTTGCCCCATTGTATATTCTTGCCTCCTTTGTCAAGAATACGGTACCCCTAGGTGTATGGGTTTATTTCTGAGCTTTCTATGTTGTTCCATTGGTCTATATTTCTGTTTCTGTGGCAGTACCATACTGTCTTGTTGACTGTAGCTTTGTAGTATAATCTGAAGTCAGGAAGGTTGATTCCTCCAGCTCCATCCTTTTTCCTAAGACTTCTTTGGCCATTTGGGGTCTTTTGTGTTTCCATATGAATTGTTAAATTTTTGTTCTAGTTCTGTGAAAAATGCCATTTGTAATTTGATAGGGATCTCATTGAATCTGTAGATTGCATTTGGAGTATAATCATTCTCACCATATTGATTCTTCCTACTCAGGAACATGGAATATCTGTCCATCTGTTTATGTCATCTTTTATTTCTTTCATTAGTATCCTATGATTTTCTGTATACAGTTCTTTTGTCTCTCTAGGTAAGTTTATTCCAAGATATTTAATTCTTTTAGTTGCAGTGGTGAATGGGGTTGATTCCTTAATTTTACTTTCTGATTTGGTGGCTGGGCAGGCACAGGAGGGCCTAGAGGAGCTATCCTACATTGAAGGTCAGGAACGGTGGTGGTAAGGAGATACCCCTTGTCCAAGGTAAGGAGCNTGGGGGCAGGAGGAGAAGGGGACGACAGAGGATGAGATGGCTGGATGGCATCACGGACTCGATGGACGCGAGTCTGAGTGAACTCCAGGAGTTGGTGATGGACAGGGAGGCCTGGCATTCTGTGATTCGTGGGGTTGCAAAGAGTCAGACACGACTGAGTGACTGAAATGAACTGAACTGAACTGATACAGTTGCAGCAGATGTTAGCTGGGGCTGCAGTTATCTGAAGACTCCATCACATGGTTGAGAACACTGAGGCTGGTTGTTTGCAGGGAGCTCAGTTGATCACTGTGGACCAGAGTGACTACACATAGCCTCTCTGTATATTTTGGGCTTCTCTCTTCATGGTGGCTGGAATTCAAGAGGGAAGTGTCTCAAGACTGAACATCTCATGAGATCCAGGCAGAAGCTCTAATTTTTTTTATGAACCAGCCTTGAAAAATCAAGGATTTTACTTTTACCGTGGTCTCATGGCCAAACAAATCACCAAGTCCAGCCAAGATTCCAGAGGAGAGTAATTAAATGTCCTCTTTTGATGGGGACCTTTTACCTTGTAGAAGAACATGTGGGATGGAGAATATTTTGGAAAATATATTCTGCCAAGTTCATATTTATCCTTTAAAAATGCATAGGTCATATCTTTTGCCCTGAAAATTTCTTGATCAGAGTGCCTGGATCCTTGGAAGAGAAAAGGCAAATTTCTTAGAGACCTTAAAAAAAACTGAGGAAATGACATTCAGTTAAGGCAGACACCAAACTGTGTGCACACTCAGGACAATGAAGCTATACATATGAAAACTGGGTTGGAGTCTGGGAGTTCTGATCCTGACACCCTTGAGAACTTATAAATTTAAATAGACCACTTTTCTTCTAAACTTCAATATTCTCATATTTAAAATGAAGGTTAGACAAGCCACAGAGTTATCCAAGTTTCTCTGTTCTGGTTACACGTTAGAATCATGTGAGAATCACTTAAAAAACCAAACCAAACCATCCCTCACAACCGCCTGAGACAAATTAGGAGTGGAGTGAATGAAGTTAGGATATCTCCCTTCACCCCCACCCAAATCAGTTAGGGTGAAGAAATACTAGATTAGATCTGTAATACTTTATCAAGCACACTTGGTTTTCTTCAGAGCCTGAGTTATGAGCCTGGATGGCTTGATATAATCACCTTGCATTGTGTCTGTTCAAATTCTGATTTAACTGATCTGGGACTGGGTGCAGGCATTGATATTTACTAAAAACTCCCCAGATTATTTCAGGATGAAGCTAGGGTTTATAGCTTCTGCCTCAAATGAATGGTTTGTAACCTTTAGCATGCATTAAAAGGTCTTGCTAACATATATTTTCAGTTTTCTGTGCAAGGTGTCTTAACATCTTAAAAAACCTTTCTGGTTGAGGAGAGACTATGCTCCCAGGGCCAACTAATGCCTAAAGATAACAATAACTTGTCTGTTCAAATTCTGATTTAATTGATCTGGGACTGGGTGCAGGCATTGATATTTACTAAAAACTCCCCAGATTATTTCAGGATGAAGCTAGGGTTTATAGCTTCTGCCTCAAACGAATGGTTTGTAACCTTTAGCATGCATTAAAAGGTCTTGCTAACATATATTTTCAGTTTTCTGTGCAAGATGTCTTAACATCTTAAAAAACCTTTCTGGTTGAGGAGAGACTATGCTCCCAGGGCCAACTAATGCCTAAAGATAACAATAACTTGTCTAGAGTTGGCTTTTCATATGAAAACCGATAAATCCCAAGTTTATACTACACCAACCACCTCCTCATCTAACTCTCACACACCAAGGCAATATTTCCTCTGTCCTGAATCATCCCAGAGCCAAGTACCAGTTGATTGGAGACCACCCTTATAGCCCAAAACCCACTAAAATTATTTGAATCAGCCAGTCCTAAATGGAACAACAGACTGGTTCTAAATAGGAAAAGGAGTATGTCAACTCTGTATATTGTCACCCCGCTTATTTAACGTATTTGTAGAGTACATCATGAGAAATGCTGGGCTGGGTGAAGCACAAGCTGGAATCAAGATTGCCGAGAGAAATATCAATCACTTCAAATATGCAGATGACACCACCCTTATGGCACAAAGTGAAGAAGAACTAAAGAGCCTTTTGAGGAAAGTGAAAGAAGAGAGTGAAAAAGTTGGCTTAAAGCTCAACATTTAGAAAACTAAGATCATGGCAACTGGTCCCATCACTTCATGGGAAATAGATTCGGAAACAGTGGCTGACTTTATTTTGGGGGAGATCCAAAATCACTGCAAATGGTGATTGCAGCCATGAAATTAAAAGATGCTTACTCCTTGGAAGGAAAGTTATGACCAACCTAGATAGCATATTAAAAAGTGGAGACATTGCTTTGCCGACTAAGGTCCGTCTAGTCAAGGCTATGTTTTTTCCAAGTGGTCATGTATGGATGTGAGGTTGGACTGTGAAGAAGGCTGAGCACCGAAGAATTGATGCTTTTGAACTGTGGTGTTGGAGAAGACTCTTGAGAGTCCCTTGGACTGCAAGGAGATCCAACCAGTTAATCCTAAAGGAGATCAGTCCTGGGTATTCATTGGAAGGACTGATGCTGAAGCTGAA
Organism: Aepyceros melampus; assembly: GCA_006408695.1. NCBI lineage: Eukaryota > Metazoa > Chordata > Mammalia > Artiodactyla > Bovidae > Aepyceros > Aepyceros melampus. The sequence continues at coordinate 50,615 of SJXQ01005433.1, forward strand.
ACTCCAGTACTTTGGCCACCTGCTGCGAAGGGCAGACTCATTTGTAAAGACCCCGATGCTGGGAAAGATTTAAGGCAGGAGGAGAAGGGGACGACCGAGGATGAGATGGTTGGATGGCATCACTGACTCAATGAACATGAGTTTGGGTAAACTCCAGGAGTTGGTGATGGACAGGGAGGCCTGGTGTGATGCGGTTCATGCGATTGCAAAGAGTTGGACACGACTGAGTGACTGAACTGAACTGAACTGAACTGAAGCTGTTTACTCTGCCTTGTTTTGCATTTCCCTGGAAACCCCAATCAACTCTCTGTTTAAACCTTCTGCACACTTCTGTCTCCTGACCACGTGATGCTGTGTCCTGTGACGCTGTCTGGCACGTACTGACACTCTTTCTGGGATCTGTGAGCATGATAGACTTCTTCCAAGCCTTGTTAGCATCTCCTCTTGTGGCCACACCAACTTTACCATACTCTGTCCAACAAGAATTGCTTGAAGGAGTTTTTTTTTTTTTTTTTTCAAAATATAGATTATTCAGGGGTGTAACATACAGCTTAAAGAATATGGTTAATAATATTGTAATGACTTCATGGGGGGACAGATGGCTACTAGACTCATTGTGGTGATCATTTCAGAGCATATCCAAATGTCAAATCATCATTTAGTACATCTGAAACTTAGTTGACATAGTTGTATGTCAACTATATCTCAGTTTTAAAAAGCACACAGATTGCTGAGCCCTAATCTCAGAGTTTCGGACTCAGCATACCTGAGATAGGCCTGGAATGTCTAGTTCTAACAAGTTGCCACGTGATGCTGATGTTGCTGGTCTGAGGGCCACATTTTGGGAGGGCCACGGTTGCTGGTCTGAGTGCCACTGTCTTACTACTGCAGTGTTGAGTCTTTATTATCAGTGTGACTGGGTTGGGGAAACCCGTCATGGGTGTTGGTGGGAAAAGTCACTGGAACAGTGCTCCTCCAGCTTGAATGTGCATCACCTAGGGATCTTGCTGCAATGAGAGTCTGCACTTCTAACAGGTGCCCACGTGATACCCGTGCTGCTGGCTCACAGACAGAGACTACTGTATAGCAGCACACTTAAATAAATAATCTGTAACGAGCACTGCAAGCCTCAATTCAGTGTTATGGTAAAAAGAAGACCAGGCACAGAGCCACATTCACATGTAAAATCTGTCATGTAAACAAGTATGAAAAATGACAGGTGGTACTGGAAGGACCTGAAGTAGAGGCACAGGAGCTGGATGGTAGTGGTCCTGCCACCCCCCACACAAACTGGGCCTTTAATGGACTTTTCTTGCCAGTATCTTGCTTTTTAATGTATTATGTTTCTTTTTATGAAATCTATTGTATGTAAGTATCTGAGGGCCACAGAAAACATACAGGAGAAAACAAATAGAGCCGCATTAAAAAACTTCTCTGACCCAGAATCAAAAAAGTCTTAAAATGAGATGAAAATAGCAGCCACTTTTGAGTAGTTGAGAGACTTAAACAACACAGAACTATTTCCACCACACTCAAGGTTCCCTGGTGCCTGAAGTACCATCAGAGATTCATTTCTTTGGATTAAGGAGTTTTAACATTGGCTCAATGGACGTGAGTCTGAGTGAACTCTGGGAGTTGGTGATAGACAGGGAGGGCTGACGTGCTGCAATTCATGGGGTCGCAAAGAGTCGGACATGACTGAGTGACTGAACTGAATTGAACTGAACATGTAAACGCTCCCAGAAGGATAATTATTACCACTTGGTTTGTGTTCTGAACCAGATGAGACACACCAGAAGTGAGCACATGTTGGGGTGCTTTTGGAAAATATATATGTCTTTACCCTATTCTTAGAGATTGAGATATAGAAGACTTTAAAGGCTATAAATCTCTATTTTAAAAAATCACTCTGGATAATTTTCATGTGCATCCTCAGTTGAGATCCATTGTTTTAGTGGGTCATTTTTGTTGAGAATAGTGTTGTTCAGAATAAAGCCAAGTGGCGCAGGAGGCAGTGGAAAGATTTAGGGCCCAAAATATTTATTTTGAGTCTTAGCTCTGATCTTAAAAGTTTGGTCTTAGGCATAATTTATAAAATGAGAATTATTAAAAACAGATTTTTCACAAAGTTGTTGTAAGAGTTAAGTTAGGTATCACATAAAAACACCTTGTAAATTCTAAAACACTACAGAAATATACAGTCATCATCATTCAGCTATATAAAAGTTAAGCGTTGATGGTGGGAGAGATGGCAGATATGACATTAATATTTTTTACAAGCCATCCTTATGTATATTTATGAAGAAATGTAAAGAGACTAGGGATTATTTAGCCTGTGAGCAGGGTTTCTCAGCCTCAGCACATTGATGTTTTAGGCTGCATAGGTCTTTGTTGTTGGGGAGGGGAAGAGAGATATGAGCAGAAAAAAAGGGTGTTCTCCTGCACATGGAAGATCTTTAGTAGCATCCCTGGTTCTGCCCACCAAATGCCAGGAGCACTCTCCCACAACTCCCAGGTATGATAGCTAAAAACGTCTCCAGAATTACCAAATGTCCCATTCAGAATCACTTAATGTAAACCTAGTGGGCTTCCCTGGTAACTCATTTGGTAAAGAGTCCACCTGCAATGCAGGAGACCCCCGTTTGATTCCTGGGTCAGGAAGATCCTCTGGAAAAAGGATAGGCTACCCACTCCAGTATTCTTGGCCTTCCCTGGTGGCTCAGCTGGTGAAGAATCTGCCTGCGATGCTGGAAACCTGGGTTTGATCCCTGGGTTGGGAAGATCCCTTGGAAAAGGGATCCAGTATTCTGGCCTGGGGAATTCCATGGGCTGTATATACATAGGGTTACAAATAGTTGGACACAACTGAGCAACCTCCACTTAAAAAATAATCATTTAAGTACAGCCTTCAGTTAAGTTATTATAAAACAGATTAGCAACATAGTGGGTACTTGTTTATCTGTTCTACCTCACAAGACAAGAGAAAACACTATTCAACATCAAGAAGGAACTAATAGCCAGAATTAAAACTTAAAACTTGGAATAGTTTATCAAATGTAGCCCTTGGAACATTTGAGCCCCAGGATGTTAACAGTCGAACATCCTAACTCCTGGGAAACCCCTTTCTAAAATTTATTTTGTTTTCTGTAGAACCAAGAGAAGGGGATAAATCCACATTTGTTGACAATAAAGGAAACGACGTTTGTTGGGTGCTGGTTTTGTAATAATTAGATGTGTTACATGTTTATATGGCTTCATCTTCACAAGTTGAAGGCAGGTAGTTGCCTATCATAGAGAAAGAGCCTGAAACCCGGAGGAAGATAGAAAGCCCCCTGATAAGGCAGAGCTAGCAAGTGACAGAAGGAGGGTCCATTGTCAGATGACTCTTGATCTAATGTCTGCATTCCTTTTACACCATTTCACCCACTGCTCTTACCAGTTGTCTTGATATTTTTGAACCCCTAAGTGGCAACTTGATCTTCTGGTGTCTTTAATAAGTGTTTCTAAATAAAGGAAGTGGACACATAATTTCTCGCCCAATGGTCTGTTACTGTTGACCTCTGGTTAGTGAGTTTCTGAGATTAAAAGAATTTGGAGAAACACTCTCTACTTTCTTGCTTGTCTCTGGTACAGGAAGGGAACCTACAAAACACTGGAGCATCCTATCCTGTAAATAAGATCAAATTCAAGGCTACCATGAGAATCTATGTTCACCAGAGGCCCAGGGACTATATATAGTCCATTACATTTCATTAGATTTCATCAATCTTCTGCAAACCCATCTAGCTTTCCAGGTGAGAAAGGGATATTTATTTTTCATTGTCTTGGTTAATTGTATTTCACAATGGCCCATCTACTGTAAAAGATACATTGATTAGTGGCAAAATTATATTAGAGATGTCTTATTATGTTAGAAATGCTATTATCTGTCTCAGTTCACTGTCACAGGGCAGAGCACAGTAGCTTAAAATTGTCCTTCAGCCATACGAGAACCTCAAGGGAAAGGAGATTAGGAGAGTGACATAAACGGGAGTGAATGACTGAATGTAACTGTAGGGTCTGGAATGCAGCTCAAAATAGGCTAAGCATTTCCAAAGATGTGGAACTGCAATCAAATCACTGGTTGTGTAATGCTTTTCTGGAAGTGACAGTCTTACAAATGCCAATGAGAAAATTAAAGGTAATCCAAAATTGCTAGTTATCACTTAGTAAGTGAGAATGACTTGCCAAAGAAACAAATTTGCTCAATAAAATTAGTTATTTAAGAATAGCTTTATATCTCTCCAAAGTTTGGAGAGATCAGCTGGTGGCTCAGCTGGTGAAGAATCTGCCTGCAATGCAGGAAACCTGGGTTCGATCCCTGGGTTGGGAAGATCCCTTTGAAATTTGGAGAGATCTGTAGATAACTTTTTAGACAAGATAAAAATAAGAAAACTAGGATGAGTAGAACTCTTGCTGTGTCTGTGGTCAACTCTTCATGTAAAATCCAAAATTGCTAGTTATCACTTAGTAAGTGAGAATGACTTGCCAAAGAAACAAATTTGCTCAATAAAATTAGTTATTTAAGAATAGCTTTATATCTCTCCAAAGTTTGGAGAGATCAGCTGGTGGCTCAGCTGGTGAAGAATATGCCTGCAATGCGGGAAACCTGGGTTCGATCCCTGGGTTGGGAAGATCCCTTTGAAATTTGGAGAGATCTGTAGATAACTTTTTAGACAGGATAAAAAGAAGAAAACTAGGATGAGTAGAACTCTTGCTGTGTCTGTGGTCAACTCTTCATGTAAAAAGAATACTTTCCAGCATTTGACAAGTCATTTCACTTATTGGACATTTAAGGAAGAATAACATTCTGTATTGTCATGGGTTCCAATAACAAAGGAACACATTAGCAAATTATGGCTCCACTGACCTTTTGTTCCTAACTGCATGGTTAGGTTTTTGAAAATAAACAAGGAATGTTAGGATTATTAGGCTTCCCTGGGAGCCTCTAGTCTTTTAAGAAATTCAAAAGTCACATGTGGGGTGGAGCATTAAATATACTCTTTGTTCAGTCTAAAGAGACAGTTCAGGGAACATAGTCATCTTCAAATATTTGAAGAAGTTGCAGTGGAAGACAGATTAGGATTTTTCCAGCTATATTGAGAAACAATTGACATGTATCACTTTATAAATATAAGGCATATAGCATGGTGGTTTGATTTATATGTATTATGAAGTGATTACCTCAGTAGGTTCAGCTAACATCCATCTTCTTTTAAAAATTATTTGTTTTTATTTTATTGGAGTATAATTGCATTATAATGTTTTGTTAGTCCTTGCTGTAAACTGGAGTGAATCAGCTGTATGAATACATATCTCCGTCCTCTCGGACCTCCCTCCCACCCCTACTGCCATCCCACCCCTCTAGGACATCACAGAGCACCAAGCTGAGCGCTCTGTGCTATGCAGCACAAGGTGTATATATGGTAGTGTACATATATACACATATCTGTAATAAATGTATGACACCTTCCCTTACCTCCCTGTGTCCACATGTCCATTTTCTATGTCTACATTTCTATTCCTGCCCTGGAAGCATCTTCTTATATAGACAGAATAAAAAGAAGAGAATGAGAAAAGAAAAAAAGAAATTGTCTTTGTGATGAGAACTCATAGGATTTACTCTTTCAACAATAATCTTACGTATTATACAGCAGTGTTAGCCATACTCATCACGTTGTAATTACATCTCTAGTACTTATAACTGGATGTTTGTACCTTTTGACCACTTTTCTCCAATTTCTCCTTCCCCAACCCTCTGCCTCTGGAAACTGCAGGTCTGATCTCTCTTTTTTTTTATGAGTTTGTGGGGTTTTAAAAAATTATCATTCTGTATATAAGTGAGATCATACAGTGGCTTTCTCAGTCTGTTTTTTCGCTTAGCACAGTGCCTTTATGGTCCATCCATATTGTCAGAAATGGTAAGATTTCCTTGTTTCTTTTTTAATGCCTAATATTTCATTGTATTACATATACCACAACTTCTTTATCTGTTTATCCATCAGTGGATACTTAGTGTGTTTCTATGTCTTGGCTATTATAAATAATGCTGCTATAAACAAGGTGGTACAGGTATCATTTCAAGTTATTGTTTTAATTTCCTTTGGATATATTCCCAGAAGTGGAATTGCTGAATCATATGGTAGTCATAGTTTTTACTTTTGGTGAGTCCTCCATAATATTTTCTATAGTGGCTGTACTAACTTACATCTCCACTAACAGTACACAAGAGTTTGTTTATTCTCTGCATCCATAGCTGCATTTGTTATCTCTTGTCATTTTGATGATGGCTAACAGATTAGGTAATATTAATGAGGTGATGGAATTCCAGTGGAGCTATCTTTCAAATCCTGAAAGATGATGCTGTGAAAGTGCTGCACTCAATGTGCCAGCACATTTGGAAAACTCAGCAGTGGCCACAGGACAGGAAAAGATCAGTTTTCATTCCAATCCCAAAGAAAGACAATGCCAAAGAATGCTCAAACTACTGCACAATTGCACTCATCTCACACGCTAGTAAAGTAATGCTCAAAATTCTCCAAGCCAGGCTTCAGCAATACATGAACCGTGAACTTTTGAATGTTTAAGCTGGTTTTAGAAAAGGCAGAGGAACCAGAGATCAAATTGCCAACATCCACTGGATCATGGAAAAAGCAAAAGAGTTCCAGAAAAACATCTATTTCTGCTTTATTGACTATGCCAAACCTTTGACTGTGTGGATCACAATAAACTGTGGAAAATTCTGAGAGAGATGGGAATACCAGACCACCTGACCTGCCTCTTGAGAAACCTATATGCAGTTCAGGAAGTAACAGTTAGAACTGGACATGGAACAACAGACTGGTTCCAAATAGGAATAGGAGCACCTCAAGGCTGTATATTGTCACCCTACTTATTTAACTCATCATGAGAAACGCTGGGCTGGAAGCACAAGCGGGAATCAAGATTGGCGGGAGAAATATCACTCACCTCAGATATGCAGATGATACCACCCTTATGGCAGAAAGTGAAGAGGAACTAAAAAGCCTCTTGAAAGTGAAAGAGGAGAGTGAAAAAGTTGGCTTAAAGCTCAACATTCAGAAAATGAACATCATGGCATCTGGTCCTATCACTTCATGGGAAATAGATGGGGAAACAGTGGAAACAGTGTGAGACTTTATTTTGGGGAGCTTCAAAATCACTGCAGATGGTGATTGCAGCCATGAAATTAAGAGACTCTTACTCCTTGGAAGGAAAGTTATGAGCAACCTAGATAGCAAATTAAAAAGCAGAGACATTACTTTGCCAACAAAGGTCTTTCTAGTCAAGGCTATGGTTTTTCCAGTGGTCACGTATGGAGGAAAAGGCAATGGCAACCCACTCCAGTACTCTTGCCTGGCAAATCCCATGGACGGAGGAGCCTGGTAGGCTGCAGTCCATTGGGTCGCTAGGAGTTGGACACGACTGAGTGGCTTCACTTTCACTTTCCACTTTCATGCATTGGAGAAGGAAATGGCAACCCACTCCAGTGTTCTTGCCTAGAGAATCTAAAGGATGGGGAAGCCTGATGGGCTGCTGTCTCTGGGGTCACACAGAATCAGACACGACTGAAGCGACTTAGCAACAGCAGCCACAGCACCATGTATGGATGTGAGAGTTGGACTGTGAAGAAAGCAGAGCGCTGAAGAATTGATGCTTTTGAACTGTGATGGTGGAGAAGATTCCTGCAAGTCCCTTGGACTGCAAATGATCCAATCAGTCCATCCTAAAGGAGACCAGTCCTGGGTGTTCATTGGAAGGACTGATGCTAAAGCTGAAACTCCAATACATTGGCCACCTCTTGTGAAGAATTGACTCATTGGAAAAGACTCTGATGCTGGGAGGGATTGGGGGCAGGAGGAGAAGTGAACAACAGAGGATGAGATGGCTGGATGGCATCACTGACTTAATGCACATGAGTTTGGGTGAACTCTGGGAGTTGGTGATGGACAGGGAGGCCTGGCGTACTGAGATTCATGGAGTTGCAGAGTCAGACACAACTGAGCGACTGAACTGAACAGATGAGGTAATATTTTGCTGTGGTTTTGATTTGCATTTCCCTAAGGACTAGTGATATTGAGGATCTTTTCATCTATCTGTTGACTTTTCATATATCTTTCATTGAAGAAATGTCTATTCAGGTCTTTTGCCCATTTTTACTTGGGTTGTTTATTTTTGCTGTTGAATTGTTTGATTTCTTTTTATATTTTGGATATTAGCCCCCCCCCATCAGATATATGGTTTGCAAATATTTTTTCTCATTGCATATGTTGTCTTTTCACTTTGTTGTTATCTTCTTAGTTTGATGTTCAGTTCAGTTGAGTTGCTCAGTCGTGTCCGACTCTTTGTGATCCCATGAATCGCAGCACACCAGGCCTCCTTGTCCATCACCATCTCCTGGAGTTCACTCAGACTCACGCCTATCGAGTCAGTGATGCCATCCAGCCATCTCATCCTCTGTCGTCCCCTTCTCCTCCTTCCCCCAATCCCTCCCAGCATCAGAGTCTTTTCCAATGAGTCAACTCTTCGCATGAGGTGGCCAAAGTACTGGAGTTTCAGCTTTAGCATCACTCTTTCCAAAGAAATCCCAGAACTGATCTCCTTCAGAATGGACTGGTTGGATCTCCTTGCAGTCGAAGGGACTCTCAAGAGTCTTCTCCAACACCGCAGTTCAAAAGCATCAATTCTTCGGCACTCAGCCTTCTTCACAATCCAGCTCTCACATCCATAATGAGCACTGGAATAACCATAGCCTTGACTAGACGGACCTTTGTTGGCAAAGTAATGTCTCTGCTTTTCAACATGCTGAACCAGAAATGACCCCAAATAGCCAAAGAATTTCTGAGAAATAAGAACACTGCAAGAGGCATCACATTTTCTGATTTCAGTCTATACTACAAAGCTGTAGTCATCAAAATAGTATGGCACTGGCATAAAAACAGACAGATAGACTAATAGAACAGAATCAAAAGCCTAGAAATAAACCCAAGCATATATAGCCAGCTGATATCTGACAGTCAAAAATAGTCAGTGGGGAAATGACAGTCTTTTCAATAAGGACTGCTTAGATAATTGTATATTTACATGTAAAATAATAAACTGGACCTATATCTCACTTCATTCATAAAGATTAACTTGAGATGGGTTAATGACTTAAATATAAGACCTGAAACCATGAAAATCCTTGTAGAAAATATAAGAATAAAGCTCCTTGACATGGGTCTTGGTAATGGTTTTCTGGACATGATATCTAAAGCCCAATCAACAAAATAAAAAATAATTAAATGGAACTACACCACACAATTGCACTGATCTCACATGCTAGTAAAGTAATGCTCAAAATTCTCCAAGCCAGGCTTCAGCAATATGTGAACCATGAACTTTTGAATGTTTAAGCTGGTTTTAGAAAAGGCAGAGGAACCAGAGATCAAATTGCCAACACCCGCTGCATCATCGAAAAAGCAAGAGAGTTCCAGAAAAACATCTATTTCTGCTTTATTGACTATGCCAAAGCCTTTGACTGTGTGGATCACAACAAACTGTGGAAAATTCTGAGAGAGACGGGAATACCAGACCATCTAACCTGCCTCTTGAGAAATCTGTATGCAGATCAGGAAGCAACAGTTAGAACTGTACATGGAACAACAGACTGGTTCCAAATAGGAATAGGAGTACCTCAAGGCTGTGTATTGTCACCTTGCTTATTTAACTTCTATGCAGAGTACATCATGAGAAACGCTGGACTGGAAGAAACACAAGCTGGAATCAGGATTGCCGGGAGAAATATCAATCACCTCAGATATGCAGATGACACCACCCTTATGGCAGAAAGTGAAGAGGAACTAAAAAGCCTCTTGATGAAAGTGAAAGAGGAGAGTGAAAAAGTTGGCTTAAAGCTCAACATTCAGAAAACGAACATCATGGCATCTGGTCCTATCACTTCATGGGAAATAGATGGAGAAACAGTGGAAACAGTGTGAGACTTTATTTTAGGGAGCTTCAAAATCACTGCAGATGGTGATTGCAGCCATGAAATTAAAAGATGTTTACTCCTTGGAAGGAAAGTTATGAGCAACCTAGATAGCATATTCAAAAGCAGAGACATTACTTTGCCGACTAAGGTCCGTCTAG
>SJXQ01005433.1:60900-82896 GCA_006408695.1 Aepyceros melampus
CAACCTAGATAGCATATTCAAAAGCAGAGACATTACTTTGCCGACTAAGGTCCGTCTAGCCAAGGCTACGGTTTTTCCAGTAGTCATGTATGGATGTGAGATTTGTACTGTGAAGAAGGCTGGGCACTGAAGAATTGATGCTTTTGAACTGTGGTGTTGGAGAAGACTCTTGAGAGTCCCTTGGACTGCAAGGAGATCCAACCAGTCCATTCTGAAGGAGATCAGCCCTGGGATTTCTTTGGAAGGAATGATGCTAAAGCTGAAGCTCCAGTACTTTGGCCACCTCATGCAAAGAGTTGACTCATTGGAAAAGACCCTGATGCTGTGAGGGAATGTGGGCAGGAGGAGAAGGAGACGGCAGAGGATGAGATGGCTGGATGACATCAGTGACTCGATGGACATGAGTCTGAGTGAACTCTGGGAGTTGGTGATGGACAGGGAGGCCTGGCGTGCTGCGATTCATGGGGTCGCAAAGAGTCGGACATGACTGCGCAACTGAACTGAACTGACCTGACCTGGAGAAGTCATTCAGTTTGACCCCATGGACCATAGTTTAACAGAATCCTCTGTCCATGGAACTTTCCAGGCAAGAGTACTGGAGTGGGTTGCCATTCCTTCTCCAGGGGTTCTTCCTGACCCGGGGATTGAACCCAGGTTTCCTGCATTGGAGCCAGACACTTTACCATTGGAGCCACCAGAGAAGCCCAAGAAAGTGAAGTCGATCAGTCAGGCTTCCTTGATAGCTCAGATGGTAAAGAATATGCCTGCAATTCAGGAGACCTCATTCAATTCTTGGGTCAGGAAGATCTGCTAGAGAAGGGAAAGGCTACCCACTCCAGTATTTCTGGACTTCCCTTGTGGTTCAGCTGGTAAAGAATCTGCCTGCAATGCAGGTGGCCTAGGTTCAACCCCTGGTTTGAGAAGATCATCTGGAGAAGGGAAAGGCTACCCACTCCAGTATTCTGGCCTGGAGAAATCCATGGACTGTATAGTCCATGAGGTCGCAAAGAGTCGGACACAACTGGGCAGCTTTCACTTTCTGACTTGGAGAGGGAGTGGGGCTCTGGGTGGATGATTCTTCGGTCAAAGGGGACAGGCAGCACTGAGGCATTGTCATTTCTGCCTCATTGTCCTGGAGCCCCTCCTCCTGGAGTCCTTTACAGGTGTCCTGAGGGTACAGGCTTCTCCCTGTGCAGGAATCAGGGACCTATGACTGAGTTAAGGATGGTCTGGGTGGAATCTGACCATGGTACATGTCTCTCTGCAGAACGTTTTGTGCTGAGAAACATCCAATCTGCACTTATTGCCTCTCAGGTCCTTCCTAGCTGGTGAGAACAGGACCCTGACCTGGAAGAGCTGTCATTGACCTGTCTGTCTGGACGCTTCCCTGGTGGCTGAAGGCGCACTTCATGATGGTGTCCAGGGTCATTGAGGAGACATGTCCAAAGATCTCCAGGTGTGAGTCCTGGCTGACGAGCTCCTCCCACTTGTCCTGTGGAGGGAGGAGGCACTGGCCCTGCTCTGCTCCCCTAGAAGACCTGTGCTGCCAAGGCCAGGCTTTCTCTCCATCTCTCCATCTTCAGATGAGATTTCTTCATTTTCTAAGCAGACATGTTTTAGCAATTTAGTGCTGTAAGACACATAAATAATGTGATGCTTATTTCTTTGAACCTTTACTATATAACAGTTATATTCTCTTTTAATAGCTTAATTAATTCTGAATTTTAAGAATAATGTTTGATAATACCTCAAATAGGGCTGAGCAGGAAGCATAGTTTCTCAGGGGAAAAAGGGAGAATCTTTTGTTCCTGAGATCAGAATTGGACAGGCGACGTCCAGCATGAACAAGCAAATATTTCAAGGCAAGGAAAAGCTAAAGTGGCTCTAATGGGGCTCCTGTAAGGGGCATGAACTACTCAATCCCTTTCATTCATTTAATGTTGCCTAATACCAGGTGGTACCTCTGCCAGATCAGAGGTGATGTTTGTGAAGGCCCAGCTCTGTGAGTGTAGACCTGGGCTCATTTCCTCCCATGAGTGGCACAGTGATGTGCAGAAGCCATGGAACCCAGGCCAGAGCCCACCTGCGTGACACCCTGGGATGTCCACTCTGCCTCCGCAGATGCCATTGCCCAGGCCAGCCAGGGCCAATTTGCACTGACCTCCTTGATCTACTGCCCTGTGTTCAAACATGGAGGTGGGAGAAGAGTGGACCCTGAATACACCATGGCCCTGATTTCTATTGGTGAGTAGAAAATTATGGATCCAGGTTGGTGCCTAGATGTTCCTCTGTTCTACCTAGCTTTAATGAATGCTGTCTCATACTAAGTCGAGAATGCATCATTCCATGCGGCTCTATTTAATGGGTGTCTGAGGGACATAAACGTCTGATAGTGGACTATGTCAGCTGTGCTGGATTCTAGTGCGTATGGTGACAAGGGATGGACTCACCAGCATCACTTGGACAGAGTCGGCCATGAGTCCCACGTAGGGCTTCAGGATGTCAGAGTGGAAGGCTGGGGTCAGCATCCGCCAGTGCTGGAACCACATCTGCCCCTCCAACAGCAGCAAACCTGCCCCTGGACCACGGATGAGTGTGTATGGGCATCAAGGAGACTAGGGCCCTCTTGGGAGGAACCAAGGGTGTCAGGAGAAGGCTCATCATGGGCAAAGGTCAGCGAGGCCAGTACACTTCAGGGATGTGAATTTCCATTATGTCTGTCCATAGCATGTGATTATGACAGCAGTAAGACAGAGGTCTAGAAATGGGGGGCAGGTAACTGAAGGACTCAACGAAAAGTCAGGCTGGGAACATTAGAAATGACTGAGAGTGATGAAGAAGAGGCTGAACTTCAGGAGGGCTATAGCACCATTACAAAGACTGATGGTTTTATTAGAAGAAGAGAAATGAGGTTTGATTGAGAGATGCGGGTGCCTGGCCCCTGTTGTTCTTCATTTACACAGTCTGGTCTTGGTTAACCTAAATGGTGTGTGATCAGCAGTTGTATTTAAATGCACTTACCAATCCAGGGCTTCAGATATCTGTAGGCAATATGAGCCTTTGGGTCTGAAAAGTAAGGAAGGAACATGGATGGGGTGAAACAGCATACAGCCTCCAGAGCAACTGATGTTTAGACCATGTGGTCCTTTCCCTTCCTGGTGCTTGCCAGATGGCAGTCTGAAGCCACCACACCCTTGCCACCCCTCTCTAACTCTCTCTCTGTTCTGACAGTCACTGTGGTCCCAGGAAAGCAGACTCGGTGTTCCAGACCAGAACACCCATAGGACTAAGGTGGTGAATTGCCCTGAAACATAAACTCTGTTCAGTGCTAGAGAATAAGACAGAAGCCGTATTTTTCCCACAATCTGTGGTGGTCTGGGCATCTCATGACCCAGGACAGGCAGTAGTGAAGAGGTGCCCAACTTGGATCAGTGCCCTGCCAGGATCACTCTGGATCCACCAGCAGAACCAAGAGTTTAGAACTATTTCTTCTGACTTGGAATCTCATCCAAACTTGCAGGCTGTCCACCATCACCCTAAGATCAGATTCTGTCCTATGTTGGGTAGAGTTATGGGCCAACACTGTAAACTGCCTACAGAAACTTACATCAAGTGGATAAAGAATTGTCTTCCAGATCTGAGATCATCTCAGTTTGGTTGTAAAATGAAAAAAGTAAGACACAAAAGAGAAACCAGATCCAGGTGTTTAAGCATATTTTAGTCTGGCTTGTGGTTCTGGAGGGTATTTGGAGGAGCTTAGGCCTTGGTATCTGATATGCCAGTGTCTTGTGAAATTTCACACCTAGGGGCATGCACTCAAATGGAAGGTTGTCTCCTGCTGAGGATTTACTCTCATCTGCTCTCCCCAAGACCATCTTCATGTAGTCAGGGTCGTAGACCAATACAAAGGCCCTTTTGCCCCACAGCCAGTGAACACAGGGCCTTGGGTATTTCTCTACCCCTTTCAGTAGGAGTGGTAGCTCACTCTCCTCTTGGAACTGCCACCAAGGGAAACACAAGTCAGTAATGTCTTTCTTTTAGTACTGGAGCTAGTGTGGGGGTTAAGGTCTGGAAGGGTACCAGGTGATCACTCTGGATCCATCAGCAGAACTAAGTTTTGAACTATTTCCTCTGATCTAAAATCTCATCCAAACTTGCAGGCTGTCCACCACCATCCTAAGATTGGATTTGTCCTATGTTGGGTAGAGTTATGAGCCAACACTACGAACTGCCTACAGACACTTATATCAAGGATAACTCCTTGATTTATGAAATTTTTGGAAATAACTTGTACATAGTGACGTAACTGCTTGAGCAATTTATGATAATTTGTATCATTTGGTAAGCAGTTTTGTCATATAACTTGGTTTATTTAGAGAGTAAATAGGTATTTTAGGAATTAAATTTATATATTTATTTCATTTTGCCATGATGATAATTATACATGTTTAATATCATCCCAGCATACAAATTAATGTTTCTAAGTATCAAAGAGTCTTTGGAATGTATATGGTCAGGTGGAAAAATTAAATACCACATTGTGTGTATATATTATTATTTCCATATTGTGTATGTGCACAGTTGTAGGACAAATTCTGAGTGTCAGTCATTTCAGTTCAGTCACTCAGCCGTGTCCAACTCTTTGAGACCCCATGAATCGCAGCACTACAGGCCTCCCTGTCCATCACCAACTCCTGGAGTTCACTCAGACTCACGTCCATCGAGTCAGTGATGCCATCCAGCCATCTCATCCTCTGTCGTCTCCTTCTCCTCCTGCCCCCAATCCCTCCCAGCATCAAAGTCTTTTCCAATAAGTCAACTCTTCGCATGAGGTGGCCAGAGTACTGGAGATTCAGCTTTAGCATCATTCCTCCAAAGAAATCCCAGGGTTGATCTCCTTCAGAATGGACTGGTTGGATCTCCTTGCAGTCCAAGGGACTCTCAAGAGTCTTCTCCAACTCCACAGTTCAAAAGAATCAATTCTTCTGCGCTCAGCCTTCTTCACAGTCCAACTCTCACATCCATACATGACTACTGTAAAAACCATAGCCTTGACTAGACGGACCTTAGTTGGCAAAGTAATATCTCTGCTTTTGAATATGCTATCTGAGTGAACTCCAGGAGTTGGTGATGGACAGGGAGGCCTGGCATACTGCAATTCATGGGATCGCAAAGAGTCGGACACGACTGAGCGACTGAACTGAACTGATCTAGGTTGGTCATAACTTTTCTTCCAAGGAGTAAGTGCCTTTTAATTTCATGGCTGCAGTCACCATCTGCAGTGATTTTGGAGCCCAAAAAAACGAAGTCTGACACTGTTTCTACTGTTTCCCCATCTATTTCCCATGAAGTGATGGGGCCAGATGCCATGATCTTCTTTTTCTGAATGTTGAGCTTTAAGCCAACTTTTTCACTCTCCTCTCTCACTTTCAACAAGAGGCTTTTTAGCTCCTCCTCACTTTCTGCCATAAGGGTGGTGACATCTGCATACCTGAGGTTATTGATATTTCTCCCAGAAATCTTGATTCCAGCTTGTGTTTCTTCCAGTCCAGCGTTTCTCATGATGTACTCTGCATAGAAGTTAAATAAGCAGGGTGGCAATATACAGCCTTGATGTACTCCTTTTCCTATTTGGAACCAGTCTGTTGTTCCATGTCCAGTTCTAACTGTTGCTTCCTGACCTGCAAACAGATTTCTCAAGAGGCAGGTCAGGTGGTCTGGTATTCTCATCTCTTTCAGAATTTTCCACAGTTTATTGTGATCCACACACTCAAAGGCTTTGACATAGTCAAGAAAGCAGAAATAGATGTTTTTCTAGCACTCTCTTGCTTTTTCCATGATCCAGCAGATGTTGGCAATTTAATCTCTGGTTCCTTTCTGACTTTACCCTCTCTTATTCCTGTCCTGGAGATTCCACAGGACCATTTCTCTGCCCCCAAGATGCTGCTGCCAGTGCTCCTTGCACTGGCTTCTCCTGCTCATCTTCAAGGTCTTTACTCCCATTCTTCCTTCTACCTGGTGGCCTGTCATCTTTGCCACAATTGCAAAAAGCAACTGTCTCTCCTCAACTCTGGAGACTCACTTTGTTTTGTCACCTCTGGATTTCTCATCAACAGTTGATTAAACAAATGTTCCAAGTAGTCAGATCTTTATTTCAGTGACTTCTTTGTGCCTCAGATCAACCCTCTGTACTTTGATATCTGATCTCTGTCTGCATCCTTCTACCATCAAGACTCACCAGCTCTGAGGCAACTTGTCTACTCTGGGTTACATTCCTTCACTGAGCTTGTGTTTACTGAGCATTTACTGTGTGCCAGACATGGATTTAAGGCACTGAACTAGGATGCTGCTCTAGGATGCTGTTTGGACCCTGCAGGGGTGTAGAGGTGACTGAGAGATCGAGTGGCCATAACAGGAGGGCATCATGAATGTGTGATGGAGGGAAGACAAAGTCCATGGGGAAGCTTTGGGGAAGGGAGCCTAACAAAGATCTGGATGTTAGAAAGCTCTTTGTCCTGCACTTGGTCATTCTTTGATTCATAATTTACCAAGATGCTTTCAGGATAGAAAGATGAACCAGAGGCAAGATTTCCCAGAAGAAGTTCATAGCTATGATCTTGCAGAGAGAAATAGTTGAATCCAGTTACCACTGACTTGTGAGTAGGACATCCAAGGGGAAAAGAGAGCCCTCTCCTCTCCTGGGAAACCCAGGATGAAAATGATTTGGGCCTGGGGCTTGTGAGACAGTCATAGGAGGGATGAGATCATTCCGGGGAGAGGGCACATGGGAGCTGAGTCCTAGAGGCTGGAATGCACAGGCAGTGAGGGAGGACCTTGAGTGACCTGGGTTGCAGGATATTAGGAAGGAGAAGGGAGAGAGGTGCTGGGCCAGCCCGCGTGGGGCTTGGGCTGCTTCAGTTCTTGTCTTTGGCTCCACTCTGCTCTAATCATGCTGCTGAGAAAGAGAGACCTCAGCTCTCTGCAACCTGTGATTCTCTCCTAAAACTTCTTTAAGCCACAGACCCTTGGTGGCTTGGTGACCATGTCCATGTGGGCCCTGACTTTGCTCTGAGCTCCCCCACCCCCGGGCTTTGGTGCCGGTGCTGGGTGGGCAGGTGCTGCCCCTCCCAGCCTGCAAGCTGCTCCTTTCCCTCCTGCCTGTCCCTCCACACAATGGACTGACACTGCTCTGTGCAGGCTCTGTTTGGAGGCTGAGGGTGAGGAGGATTACAGGCTCAGTTCCAAGAGCTCATAGTTCAGAGAGAGGACACCAAGCAGGCAGTTCTCCTCACCTGGCCCCATCCTGGGAACTGCGCTCCTGTGTGTGGCCTCTGGTGTAGGTTTCTGGCACTGACCTTATGGGACTAGAAAATCCCTTAGTCTGAATGAACCCAACCAGTTTGTCTCCACACCTGACATAACCCAACCCCACAGGTGAGCCTCTTTTCCTGTGACTTGACACCTTCTTAGATTCCTGTCTGTTGTCTCCACACACAGTGAGCCCACGGGGCTGACCCATCAGACTGCACATCTGTGCTCTCAGGCAAGCATAGGGCCATGTATGAACGTGCTGAGTGTGACCATGCTCTAGATCTCCGGCCCTCCCGACCCTCCCACTCCCCATCCAGCTCCATCCTACCTCCCACTTGTGTCCATGCAGCCAGTGGGAAGGAGGAGACGGGAAGTGATGAAGGGCTTTGAGCAGCCTCTGTCTGCACAGGTAGAGCTGTGCTGCCTTGAGCAGAAGCAGAACCAGGCCAAGCAGGGAGACCACCTGCGGGAGCCCAGAGACCCCGCCCAGGGCTCTGGAGGGGCTCAGTGCAGAGACACTCATGGTGCAGTGGCTTCTGGATCACTGACTGTCCCTGCCTGTGCCTGACCTCCCCTGAGCACCCAGCCTGATCTGGGAGGACGTCCCTGCCCACCTGGAGGAGGGTGAGGTGAAGGCAGAGCTCAGACTGGGCTTCCAGGTTTGCTGCTGTTTTTGTATTTGTTTTCTTAAACCAATCTCTCTTTTGTTACAAAATATAAGTATTATAAAGAGAAGATAGTATTTCTAACTTGAACTAGGAATTTGCTTTTTTCCAAAATCCTGCAACCTATCACATGCTTACATTTTTAAAACCTTTAGACAGTTTTAAATGAAACAGAAAAGTAAATGTTTTTTTAAAGATTCCTGATGGCTGAGTCCCTTAGCTGTTCACCTGAAACTAACACACATTGTTAATTGACTGTATGCCAATACAAAATTGGGCTGATGCTCAGAGGGTAAAGAGTCTGCCTGCAAATTCAGGAGACGCAGGTTCAATCCTTGGGTCAGGAAGATCCCCTAAAGAAAGGAATAGCAACCCACTGCAGTATTCCTGCCTGGAGAATTCCATGGACAGAGGAGCCCGGCATATTCCAGGCCATAGCACAGCAAAGAGTTGTACTCAACTGAGTGACTAACACTTTCTTTTCAATAGAAAATACAAAGACTGAAAAAATAAAATAAAATAAAACCATGCAGATAAAAAAATAAAGCTTCCTTGGATAACTTATCCCTATATTACCTTATTTAGCAGTGTGATATTGCGCAGAACCAGTGTTTAATTCTGTAGTATCAAATAACCTTGAAGTACCCCGCTTGACCACATGAATCATTTTCATTTATCCAATGCAACTGAAAATTTCACAGACTCCCTCCTTTTTTTAACCCTACAGTAGGTTAATGCGTACTGAGGTTAAGGATGATCATGTATTTTTTTAATTTTCAGTGACTTGTCTATGTGAATGCCTCTATATTTCATCTTAAGAAATGAGAGAATATAAATTTGAAATACAATGGAAGATGGCCACTACTGAAATATGGCAGTCTTAGTTTAAAATAAAAAAGCTTTGGATTTCCCCTAAAGTCAGGAATAAGACAAGGGTGCCCACTTTCACCGCTACTATTCAACATAGTTCTGGAAGTTTTGGCCACAGCAATCACAGCAGAAAAAGAAACAAAGAATCCAAATTGGAAAAGAAGAAGTAAAACTCTCACTGTTTGCAGATGACATGATCCTCTACATGCTGCTGNTGGACTGTGAAGAAGGCTGAGCGCAGAAGAATTGATGCTTTTGAACTGTGGTGTTGGAGAAGACTCTTGAGAGTCCCTTGGACTGCAAGGAGATCCAACCAGTCCATTCTGAGGGAGATCAACCCTGGGATTTCTTTGGAAGGAATGATGCTAAAACTGAAGCTCCAGTACTTTGGCCACCTTATGCGAAGAGTTGACTTATTGGAAAAGACCCTGATGCTGGGAGGGATTGAGGGCAGGAGGAGAAGGGGATGACCGAGGATGAGATGGCTGGATGGCATCATGGACTCAATGGACGTGAGTCTGAGTGAACTGCGGGAGTTGGTGATGGACAGGGAGGCCTGGCGTGCTGTGATTCATGGGGTCGCAAAGAGTCGGACACGACTGCGCGACTGAACTGAACTGACCATTGCCCCAAATTGAGAAGTAAAATAATTCACAGGTTACATTTAGGAGCAACTCAGGTGACAACCTATATTTATCAAGTGCCATCATGGCCCTTGGGCAACTTGCAATAACTCATTTAATCCTCACACAGCCCTCAAGGAAGGCAGTCCTATCTCCACGATGAGACGAAGTTCCTGAGCCTCCAAGAGGTAAGGGATGTGTCTATGATCACAGAACTAGGAAGTGGCAGGGCTGGGATTCAGAGCCACTAGGAGGTGAGCCAATGAGTAGCCTCTAGCCATGGCAGGGCTCTCAGACCTCATCATCAGCTGTTCTCTGCCATCCATCAGAGGGCTCCTCAGAGACTGAACCATCTGACCCATGACAGTGGAGTCTCTGAGCTCCCTCCTTTACTCAGACACCATATGGAAGAATCACACCTCCTCTGGTTTCTGTCTGCTCTTCTCTGAAGCCTTCACATCTAAAAGAATTAGAATTTTAGGGCCTATTACAAGACGACATTCAGGAGCAAACATTTGTTTGTTGACTTTTGCTGTGTTCATGTTCTGTGTCATGCATTTCATACACCTTATCCTAGCTTCCCTGATAGCTCAGTTGGTAAAGAATCCGCCTGCAATGCAGGAAACCCCGGTTCAATTCTGGGTTGGGAAGATCCCCTAGAGAAGGGATAGGCTACCCACTCCAGTATTCTGGCCTAGAGAATTCCATGAACTGTATAGTTCATGGGGTCGCAAAGAGTCGGACACGACTGAGCAACTTTCAGTTTCAGTATCCTAGCTCAGTTCATTTGTGCAGTGCTCAGTAGTGTCTGACTCTGTGACCCCATGAACTGCAGCACGCCAGGCTTCCCTGTCCATCACCAACTCCCAGAGCTTGCTCAAACTCATGTTGTACCCTTCTCCTTCTGCCTTCAATCTTTCCCAGCATCAGGGTCTTTTCTATTGAGTCATTTATTCGCATCAGGTGGCCAAAGTATTGGAGTTTCAGCTTCAACATTAGTTCTTCCAATGAATATTCAGGACTGATTTTCTTTAGGATTGACAGGTTTGGTCTCCTTGCAGTCCAAGGGACTCTGAAGAGTCTTCTCCAACACCACAGTTCAAAATCATCAATTCTTCAGTGCTCAGCTTTCTGTATGGTCCAACTGTCACATCCATACATGACTACTGGAAAACTATAGCTTTGACTAGAAGGATGTTTGCTGGCAAAGTAATGGCTCTGCTGTATAATATGCTGTCTAGGTTACTCATAGCTTTTCTTCCAAGGAGCAAGTGACTTTACAGAGTAAATAATTACCTTAAGTTGGATACAATAGTCATGTCATCACACAACTGGAAAAACACATGTGGATTTCTGATCTACCACGTGGTCCTACAGAGTGATTAGCTGAGTGGTGAGATGAAGTTTGTGGATGCAGGTAAGGAGTGTCCAACAGGGAAGGTAATGAGCTTGCTGAGCTCTCTGCCAATAACTGGTACTGCTGGGTAGAATCTCCTTGATACACATGTGCCTCCTTGATGCACATGGTGGTATAAGGCATCTGGTCCAGATGGTCCCCAAAAGGAAGCCTACCTGAGGGCAGGCAGGACTGGACAACCAGGGATTCTCTCTACCTCAGGTGGGACAGGATTCTTCCATCTCCATGACACTCACCAGATGATGAGGTGCCATCCCCCAGGAGGCTCTGGATCTCTTCTGGCACCTCTGCTGATGCACAAGGTGGGAGACCACAGAATAGAGGATCCAGGAAATGCCACTGGTTGTTGTCTCATGACCCTTGAACATGACCTTGTCCACCTCGGCATGGAAGTCCTTGTCAGACAAGCTGCTCCCATTCTCCATCTGTGGAGGCAGGGACAGTGTGCAGGGTCTGCCCTTCCTGTGTGCTTCTGCCCAAAGGCTCAGGCCTCTCCTGCCCACACTCACTCTGGCAAAGAGGAGGATGTCCAGGAAGTCCAAGAGCCTCCTTTTCCTCTTCTTCTCCAGATTTCCCTCCTTCTGCAGGTGAGACTTTCTCCCCGTGATAATTGAATCTGTCCCAGAACAGTGGTTCCCAGCCAGAGCTGAGGACTCTGGGAGCCCAGATGCAGCCCCATCATAGCTGCAAATTCTTCTCTATATGGCAGCAGCACATGTGTGTTGAGGTGTGTAAGGTGGGTAATAATGTGTCCGTGTGTCTGCAAGAGGGAGCAGGCCTGGCTGCAGAAGGGAGTTCAGCATGTGACAATGTGTTTGTGCACTTCTAGTGTGTAACGTGTGCGTCTCTGGGATTGAGCGCATCATTCTGGGGGCTGTGTCTGATGGATGTTTGACAGATACATCTGTTTGAGAGTGAACTGTGGATTGAGCTTGGGTGATATGTGCAGATGAAAGAGAGGTGAACTCACCACCATCAGTTGGACAGAGTAGGCCGTGTACCCCATGGAGGGCTTCAGGATGTCATGGTGGAAGACTGGGGTCAGCATCCCCCAGTACTAGAACCACATCTGCCCCTCCAACAGGAGAGAACCATTCCTTGGACCACAGATGGGTGTGTGTGGGGGTCAGGGAGACTGGATCAGAGGGGTGACTGGGGACTGCATAGGAGGAACCAAGGTGGTCAGAAGGAAGTATGCAACAGGAAAAGTCAAGAAGGCCAGTACAGTTCAGGAAAATGAATTTCCAAAATGGCTGTTCCATTAAGTGTGACAGTTGTAGATAAAGGTTAAAAAAAAGTAGGAAAAACAAGGACCTGTGGTGTAAAACAAGGAACTACGCTCGATATTTTGTAGTAACCTATAAGGGAAAGGAATCTGAATCCCTCTGCTGTACACCTAACACTGCAGAACAAGGTAAATCAACTACATGGGAATAAAAGTTTTTTAAAATGAGTTATAAAAAAGGCAATGGCAACCCATTCTGGTACTCTTGCCTGGGAAATCCCATGGTCGCAGGAGCCTGGTAGGCTATAGTCCATGGTGTTGTGAAGAGTCGGACACGACTGAGTGACTTCACTTTCATTTTTCACTTTCATACACTGGAGAAGGAAATGACAACCCACTCCATATTCTTGCCTGGAGAATCCCAGGAATGGGAGCCTGGTGGGCTGCCATCTATGGGGTTGCCCAGAGTCGGACACGACTGAAGTGACTCAGCAGCATAAAAAACTCATATATGTTGAAGTATAATCACATTCTGAAAACATTTATAAACCTCTTTCCTTTGATAGCCATTATTACTTATTCCTTGTACAAAAAAAATTAAGAAAACTGAGACATTTCAGAAGTTTTATCCATAGTGATAGGTCATGAAAGAATCTCCTCCTTTCTGGTATATGAAGAATAATATTGTGCAGCTTATAGGACTATTTTTTTAATTAAAAATTTTTAAAATTTATTTAGTTTGTTTGGTTGTGCTGGGTTTTCGTTGCAGAGATCAAAGACTAGAACTGCCGAGTCAGACTCTTATCCAAACTTCTAGTATCTCTCCAGAAATTGGCCTCAAATCTGATTTAGTTTCCTTGTTTGTTTCTAAATCAGAGCTGCCATTAGAACTTTAAACACAGTGAATGCTTGATAAATGTTCAGGGATTAACTCCGTGGAGTACAAAACATTGTCATAGGCTTATGTAAAACTTAAAGCAAACCTGTATGAGTGGGGAATATTACTTGATCTTGTTACACTGAAGAATGAGGAAACCCATGTAAAGGATGTATCCCCAGGTGACTCATTTAAACCCAAAGCTGCTGACCACAAGGTGTCCCTTCCCAGGATTCCCAAGACTCCCTGGGTGCCTCTCTTATCACATTTCCCTTCAATGTTCTCAATGCTCGGTATCATGTTGACAAGCTTGTCTTTCACATCTATCATCCTTGTTTTTAGAGCGAGTGTAGAACATGTTCATAGGGATTAAGCCTCACTTTTCAAAGAAGCAATAAGTTCATGAAGAAGGAATGAGTACATGTAGGAGTGATGAGTGAGATTAATACAAAATTCTGTTTGTAAGTGTCAGATAGCTAGTTGGGTAGATGAGCTCAGTTATTCATTTATTTGATACCTATATGTTGAGGACTTTGGATCAATTGCCATCCTAGAAGCAAGAGATTCAGCAGTGAGCAACAGAATCCTTGCCTTTATGGAGCTCCTGTTCTAGTAGGGGCTGACAATCCTGCCCTAACCTGAGACATGCCCTGCTTGAGTGCATTCTGGGGGGGCTGCTTTGTGTTCCAAAGTCATGACCATCATTTGGTCTGCCTTGTTCTACCGATCCAGTGCAGGGACTGACCTTTAAGAGCCTCTTAACCACTCCAGCTATGTTACCTAGTTTTCTTGGATCTCCTCTGGTGGGTCCAGAGGACCTGGTCATCTTTTTTGATTGCTTGGGGTCTGAGAAAGCCAGATGCCTGCAAATCCTTCTTCCTGGGCATGTCCTTTGTTCAACCCAATTAAGTTGGCATTCTAACTGTGTCAATAACACAGGTATTGAAAAGAAATCTCTCTATTATAAGAGCTAGAAATATTTGGTTGCAATTGCTATATTAGACCAGCAGAAACTGAGAGATGATTAAGCACCATGTGTTGTGTTAGCTCTGTCATGTCCTACTCTGCCACTTCATAGACGGCAGCCTGCTAAGCTCTTCTGTCCCTAGAATTCTCGTAAGTATTGCAATTTTCCAATATACTCCAAAGTATAATGGAGTGGTAGCTGTACCACTCTCCAGGGGATCCTCCTGTTTCAGGGATCAGACCAGGTCTCCTGCATTGCAGGCAGATTCTTTATAATCTGAGCCATTATGGCAGCTGCTGCTGCTGCTGCTACTAAATCACTTCAGTCGTGTCCAACTCTGTGCAACCCCAGAGATGGCAGCCCACCAAGCTCTGCCGCCCCTGGAATTCTCCAGGCAAGAACACTGGAGTGGGTTGCCATTTCCTTCTCCAATGCACAAAAGTGAAAAGTGAAAGTGAACTTGCTCAGTCGTGTCCGACTCTTCGCGACCCCATGGACTGCGGCCTACCAGGCTCCTTCATCCATGGGATTTTATGTTATACACCATTATTGCTCCATTTTCTGAAAGAACATGTTTTTAATGTTAACAAAGAGGGAAAACACAACAAAGTTGCAAACTTTGCAGTGAAAAAAAAATCTGTGTCCTTGACAGGTTATATTTTCATAGTTTTATGCAGTGTAAGAGTTTTGCAATGGGGAACTTGAGTTTTATCCTTACTCACGCATGATGTATGTTTCAGAACTTAATAGCTGAAATTTCAAAGAACTTCTTACATTACCTGTTTAACATACTGATGTGTAACTGGAACATATTACAAGGATATTACTCATTATTTGCCACTGTGGGCTAAGTTTACTATACTGGTCTTAGATATAAAAGGTCACATTTGAATTTATTAAGTTGAAGTCAGAACTCATAAGGGGAGGGAAAGGCCTTAAATATAAAAGACAAATGGCAGTTTGATTAAGCAGTAATTTTCAGTTTACTAGATGAAACAGACTTGCAACGTAGTCTGTATGAATGCAAAATAAGATATCTACAGCAAGTGATAAGGAAACTGGGCAAAAAGGAAAAAAGCATACATTGGAAAAGAAGATTCTTTCGAGATAAAAAAAAAATCAAACCATTATTATAAAGGAATTTACCAAGAACTGCTGTATTTCCCCCATCCCATTTGCTGGAAGTCAACGAGAACATCTAGCACTTTGTGTTCATGTCAAAAAGTCAGATCAGAGCATCCTAAGGCAAAGAAAGAAAATCCCAGCCCCCTCCCCCAAACTGCAGAACTGTAACTCCAGAGTTCAAATTCAAAAGAAGAGAAGGTGGCAATTGAAAGAGGTGATGGTGGCGATAATCCTATAAATGGGTTTTTGATTTCTCTCCTTTCGGAGGGATGGGTGGAGAATGCTCATTAGGATTTGTAGTTAGAGGTTAACCATGTGAGCCCCTCATAGAGTCCGTCCCCCGAGGTGGCACAGGAGGGCTGCACATACCAGTTCCTGTCCCGAATCCGGGTCAGGCCCAGTTTCTCCTGGATTTCGTGGGGTTTCATGGCCTCGGGGAGGTCCTGCTTGTTGGCAAAGATGAGGATTATGGCGTCCCTCATCTCCTGGTCATTGATAATGCAGTGCAGCTCCTGGCGGGCCTCATCGATGCGGTCGCGGTCAGCGCAGTCCACTATGACGATCGGACCCTGGGTCCCGGTGTAGTAATGCTGCCAGAGAGACCGGATCTTGTCCTGGCCGCCCAGATCCCATACATTGAACTTGATGTTTTTGTAAGTCACCATCTCCGCATTGAAACCCACAGTGGGGGTGGTGGTCACCGACTGGCCGAGCTTCAACTTGTACAGGATGGTTGTCTTGCTGGCCATGTCCAGGCCCAACATGAGGATCCGCATTTCCTTCTTCCCGAAGATCTTAGATAGAACCTTCCCCACCGCGTCAGAAGAGCCGGAGCCAAGGACATTAGTAATACAATTCACATAAGAGAAATTATCTACGTACAGACTCTATATACTATGTAATGGCCATCAGTGAAATGGGAAGATCAGTGAAAGTGTTTTAATGGTTCCATGTGTCAACCCTTCGCTCAGAAAATGACAATTGCACCCCCAAAAGATCACAATTTCTCAAAATCAAAATAATCTGGAAATCTAATACAACTTCTGTGAACAAACTGGGCTTTGGCTGTCTCCCTGTGGCTGATTCTAACAGTCTCTGCCTTACCTCCACTCTGCTGATAATGACTGAGACTCCTTCTCTTGAAAAAAGACTGCCCCCATGTGAGCCCTCACCCTATCTACCCCCAAGCCCCGCCCAGCCCCGCCACAGGGCTGAGCGCTGGCTCATTCAGTGGGTGGATGCTGTGCTTCCCCAGTCTGCAAGCCCCTCATTTCTTTCTTCCTCTCGCTGTCCACACACCTGGGCTGAGCATCCCTCCAGGTCAGTCTGTGCTGAGTTCAGGGGTACAGGGAGGGGATGATACCTCAGCCTCAGGAAATGCACAGCACACTGTATGAGGGAAGAATGCCCAGAGATAACCAGACCCAGTTTAAGGGCACAAGTCAAATATCAGCACCCTTTGCTAGAGGCCATCCTTGAGGCTGGTCATTCTGTCTGGGAATGTCAGTTTAAGCAAAGTCCTGTGTTCCACAAAATCAAGCAGTTGGCCCACTCTACCTGACATAACTCCCCACACAGCAGGTGAGCCTCTTTCCCTTGACATGACACCTTAGATTCCTGTCTGTTGTCTCCACACACAGTGGACCCACAGGACTGACCCATCAGGCTGATGTCTGTGTCCAAAGCAAGCTCAGGTCCAGGCAGGGAGGCTGGGATTGAGAAATGGTTAGGGAAGCATCTGGAAGCCTGTGAGAACAGCTGAAGATGCTCAGCCTGGAGAACAGGGAGACTCAGGAAGGATCAGCTGTTGTCTGCTAAGGGCAGGGCTACCAGGAGAGCCTGAGATCTCCTTAAGGAAGGGATGTCTGACAGACTCGAGATTACCAGCACAGGGCCTGAAGAGAAGTGAGCCCCCAGGACTGGGTGAGGGGCCAAGACCTGAGAGGTTAGCTGGCTTTTCCCCAGGAACCATGTGATTGTGACACAACAAGACTTTGTCCTGTGGACTTGTTGACCATAACCATACTCTAAGAACCCAAGCCATTCTGGCCCTCCCAGTCCCCTGTCTTACCCTCTCCTACCTACCTGCTGGTTGTGACTGAGGCTAATTAACAACCCTTAAGCACATTTTTATAATCACATTGCAATGACCGGTTAGTCACACAAGGCTTTTCTGGGTCTTCTGACCCCATGGACTGTAGTCCACTAGGCCTCTCTGTCCATAGAATTTTCCAGGCGAGAATGCTGGAGTGGGTTGCTATGCCCTCCTCCAGATGATCTTCCTGACCCAGAGATCAAACCTGGGTCTCTTGCATTGCAGGTAAATTCTTCATTGTCTCAGCCTCCAGGGAAGCCCTATGATTACATTGAAATAATTGGTTTTGCAATATCAATACATAATTACTTCTCCATTCAAATACATGAGAATTTCAACAAAGTTTTATCCTTGATCTTAATTATGGTATCAACCAGAAAATGTGCTCGCTTTGGACTACACCCTTCACTTTCCATCATCCATAGAAGATCCAACACCAGTTTCAGTCCTACTTCATGGAAGTACTACAGTTATGTCAGGAGTAGTTCTAGAAATTCCCTTTTAAACTATGTTAGAAAACAATTATATAATCAATGATTTTACACTCTGCTTGGGAGCCTTTAATGCACTGTTTGTTGCAACCTATTCTTAAAGAAAAAAAATGGTATTTTAAAACTTGTTGCTTGACGTGGCTAAAACCGCGCTCACGGAGAACTGCGTGAACTGGGTATCCCCACCGAGCTCAGGCAGGTAGGCTGCGAGATGGGGCCAGGCAACCACCCTGCGTGAAGTGGAACGGTGCGAGGGGATAGAGCCAGGAGGCGGGGCGCACAGCCCGGGAGAGACCGCGGGGTTTCAGCACTCAGACTTCGTTGCTGCTCAAGTTTCGGTGATTTTCTCCACTTGTCGCTGTCTGTCTCTCTGCCCTTTTGTCTCAGCTACAATCCTCCCACTTCTCGCCTTTCTTTCTTTTTTTTTTTTTTCCTTCGCCACCACTTTGCTGCTTCTGTTTGTCTCACTTCTCCGTCCCCTGCCACTTCGAAAGACTAACTTATGTTTCTGATCCTCTTTTACTTTTTTCCCTTGCAGCTTTCTCTCTTCCTCCTCTGAGCTGCCACTCCTCCCCAAGCCCTTTTTTTCCTCTCTTCCAAGAAAGTAGCTTCTTGGAGGTTTGGAGTGAGATAAATTAAAACAGCATTCTAATCCTGCCAAAAAAAATAAATAAATAAAACTTGTTGCTTTTTTCTGAGAAAACTTCAGCTAGACTCACTAAGGGAAAAAAAAAAAAAGATGTTACAAGTGATACCACAGAAATACAAGGTACAGGGGGCAGTCCTAAGATGGCAGAGGAGTAGGACAGGAAGACCACTTTCTCCCTCACAAATTCATCAAAGGAACATTTCAACGCTGAGTAAATTCCACAAAACAACTTCTGAATGCTGGCAGAGGACATCAGGCACCCAGAAAAGCAAACCACTGTCTTCAAAAACAGGTAGGAAAAAATAAAAGAGACGAAAAAGGAAACAAAGGAGGTAGGGAGGGAGCTCCATCCCGGGAAGGGTATCTTAAGAAAGGAAACAGTCTTGCTGCCGAGTCTGTGGCGAGCCTTGGAAGTACAGAGGGCAACATATCAGGAAGGAAAAATAAATAAATAATTAAAACCAACAGATTACGAGCCCAACAGTAACTCTCCCAGTGGAGAAGCAGCACAGAGGCCTGTATCCACCACTAGCAAGTAGGGGCTGGGCAGGGAGGCGCGGGAGGCGCGGGCTGCAGTGCTTTGTAAGATTCGGACCAGAACGCCCCGTGCGTAACCAGAGCGAACTAACTTGGGCTAGCAAACCAGACTGTGGGATAGCTACCACGTGAAAAACTCTAACATAAGACACCACCAGGACCACGCACAGAACAAAGGACAAAACAGAACTAGCCGGCTGCAGACCAACCCCCTCTGGCAACAGGCAGCCAGAGCCGTAAGGGCTGGAAGGGGGCAATCTCAGTCCAAGAGAGACATTACATACCAAAATGCAAATAGGCTTCTTTGCTAACTAAGTCTTCTGGGGGTTCTGGACAGTCATCAGCCTCCAGAGAAGGGACGCCAGCGATACACCCAGAAAACTGAGCAGCAGAGACGGGAAAGGTGACAAGGCGCAGAGACTGCACTCGCCAAACACCTGAGCTACTCGGACTTGGAAGGGCACAAAACACAGGCCCAATCGAATCTGCGCCTCTGGGCTACCTGAACGCCAAGCCTGAGCGGCTTAGACTGGGGAGGTGCATGCAGCCTAGGGCCAAACTTAGACGGTTCCCGGCGGAGCAACGTAGAGGCTGAGCAGTGTGCGCTGCGAGCAGAGGCAGGCCCACTGGGGCTGAGACACTGCAAACACACGCCAGTGTTACTTGTATGCAGCATTCCTTCCTCCCCACAGCACGACTGAACAAGTGAGCCTAAAAAAAGTGTCCACCACTACCCGCACTGTGACAGGGCAGAAGTCAGACACTGAAGAGACCAGCAAACAGAAGTTAAACAGACGGAACCGCCTTGGAAGTGACCCCACACCGCCCGCAACACCAGAGAAAGGGCCAGATAAAGCTTTACTATTTTTAAGATCATTTTTGTTGTTGTTGTTGTTGATATTGTTGTGTGATTGATTTTGCTTTTCTTTTTGCTTTTTTTGTTGTTGTTGTTGATATTGTTGTGTGATTGATTTTGCTTTTCTTTTTCCTCTTCTTTTTTTTTCCTTTTTTTTTTGTTGCTATGGTTGTGTGATTGCTTTTGCTTTTCTTTTTCCTCTTCTTTTTTTTTAAAACCTTTAAAAAATTTTAAGTCCTCTATTTCTCCTTTAATTTTTATTTTTATAACCTACTATTACCTTTCAAAAAAAAAACCTATTTTTAAAGCAAATGCTGTATATACTCTTTTTTTGGTGGTTGTTGTTTTTTAATAATTCTTGTGGCCTTTTTTTTCTCTTTCTTCTTCTTCTTTTCTTTAATATTGTGTTTTTGAAAATCCAACCTCTACTCTAGATTTTTAATCTTTGCTCTTTGGTATTTGTTGTCAATTTTGTGCATTTAAAAACCCAATCTTCAGTACCCAATTTTAACTGAGAGTGAGATTACTGGCTTGACCACTCTCTTCTCCTTTGGACTCTCCTTTTTCTCCACCAGGTGGCCTCTGTCTCTTCCCTACCCCTTCTCTTCTCTACCCAACTCGTGAATCTCTGTGTGTTCCAGACAGTGGAGAACACTTAGGGAACTGGTTACTGGGTGGATCTGTCTCTCTCTTTTTCATTTCCCTCTTTTATCCTCCTGGCCACCTCTGTCTACTTCCTCCCTCTCTTCTTCCCTGTATAACTCCGTGAACAACTCTGAGCAGTCCAGACTGAGGAATGCACATAAGGAAGTGACTTCTGACTAGCTTGTTCTCTTCTCTTTTGATCCCACTTCATCTCATTCCAGTCACCTCTAACTACCCCCTCCCTCTTCTCTTCTCCATGTAATTAAGTGAACCTCTCTGGATGTTCCTCAATGTGGAGAAACTTTTCATCTTTAAACTAGATATTTTATCATCAGTGCTGTATAGATGGAGAAGTCTTGAGGCTACTGTAAAAATAAAACTGTAAACCAGAAGCAGGAGACTCAAGTCCAAATCCTGAGAACATCAGAGAACTCCTGAATCCAGGGAACATTAATTGATAGGAGCTCATCAAACGCCTCCATACCTACACTGAAACCAAGCACCACCCAAGGTCCAACAAATTCCAGATTAAGACACACCACGCAAATTCTCCAGCAACACAGGAACACACCCCTGAGCTTCAATATACAGGCAGCTCAAAGTTACTCCAAAACCATTGACGTCTCATAACCCATTACTAGTCACTCCATTGCACTCCAGAGAGAAGAAATCCAGCTCCACCCACCAGAACTCCATCACAAGCCTATCTGACTAGCTTGTTCTCTTCTCTTTTGATCCCACTTCATCTCATTCCAGTCACCTCTAACTACCCCCTCCCTCTTCTCTTCTCCATGTAATTAAGTGAACCTCTCTGGATGTTCCTCAATGTGGAGAAACTTTTCATCTTTAAACTAGATATTTTATCATCAGTGCTGTATAGATGGAGAAGTCTTGAGGCTACTGTAAAAATAAAACTGTAAACCAGAAGCAGGAGACTCAAGTCCAAATCCTGAGAACATCAGAGAACTCCTGAATCCAGGGAACATTAATTGATAGGAGCTCATCAAACGCCTCCATACCTACACTGAAACCAAGCACCACCCAAGGTCCAACAAATTCCAGATTAAGACACACCACGCAAATTCTCCAGCAACACAGGAACACACCCCTGAGCTTCAATATACAGGCAGCTCAAAGTTACTCCAAAACCATTGACGTCTCATAACCCATTACTAGTCACTCCATTGCACTCCAGAGAGAAGAAATCCAGCTCCACCCACCAGAACTCCATCACAAGCCTCCCTAACCAAGAAACCTTGACAAGCCACTGATACAATCCTGCCTACAGTGAGGAAAATCCATAATAAAGATAACCCCACAAATTCCCAGAATATAGAAAGGCCACACCAAAACACAGCAATATAACCAAGATGAAGAGACAGAGGAATACCCAGCAGGTAAAGGAACAGGAGAAATGTCCACCAAAACAAACCAAAGAGGAAGAGATAGGGAATCTACCTGAGAAAGAATATTAATAGTGAAAATGATCCAAAATCTTGAAATCAAAATGGAATCACAGATAAATAGCCTGGAGACAAGGATTGAGAAGATTCGAGAAAGGTTTAACAAGGACCTAGAAGAAATAAAAAAGAGTCAATATATAATGAATAATGCAATAAATGAGATTAGAAACACTCTGGAGG
>SJXQ01005434.1:0-24673 GCA_006408695.1 Aepyceros melampus
TGTGTAACAAAACGAATACAGTATTGTAAAGCAAAACAAACTAAAAAATAAAAATTAATTAAAAAAAAAAAAAGAAAAATAGCTCTGTATTTTGGGGAGCTTCTGACACTATACGAATAGTGAAGGCTTTTCCCCCAGATGCTCAGATATTTTGCCAAAATGTGCTAAAACAAAATCACTTAGAGACTATGAGCTAACCTAGAGATTAATAAAGCCTCCAACTTCACAGGCTTCCACAAATAATGATATGAAAACAACAGATAATTTTTAAGTGATCAAATATTTCAAGACTTCACTCTGTTTGTTTCTATGACATATTTATCCCATATGAAAGATTGGCTAAAGGAGTTGTAATGGCCTTCTGGGACAGGAAGAATAAGGTTTCTGAAGAAAATGTTAAATTAATTTTGATGGTGATGCAAAGTTAAGGAAGGGTTGTTAAGGGCTGGCTTGCTGCCACAGGGTGGGGTTTTGTTTTGGTATCCTTTTAGGGCCTGCAGGTGTTTGGCACCAGTTAAAATCAGGGCCAGCTGTGATATTTCAGTCCTGATATTTCCCTCCCAATAGTTCTCAGAAGTGATGCTTTAGGGTGATGTCTTACACCTGATGTCTTCAACTTGTGTGGTACAAATATGAAGACTCTGTTAAATAACACCAGTTTTGCGACATCCTTTGCCCTTTCTTTCCCACCCACAGGTCATGGCATCAAGGAGAAATAAAAATAGTCATCAGAGGTTCAATTATTCATATATATATATTTTTTTTTTAATTGAGCAGTTCATTCAAAAATGGTCATACACTGCTGCTGCTGCTGCTAAGTCGCTTCAGTCATGTCCGACTCTGTGCGACCCCGTAGACGGCAGCCCACCAGGCTACCCCGTCCCTGGGATTCTCCAGGCAAGAACACTGGAGTGGGTTGCCATTTCCTTCTCCAAGGCATGAAAGTGAAAAGTGAAAGTGAAGTCGCTCAGTCGTGTGCGACTCTTATCGACCCCATGGACTACAGCCTACCAGGCTCCACCTCCATGGGATTTTCCAGGCAAGAGTACTGGAGTGGGGTGCCATTGCCTTCTCAGGGTCATACACTAGAACCACCAAATATACGGTCTTGAGCAAAATAGAAAAAGCAGGATAACAAATTCTCTTTTGATTCTCATAGTATATAATAATGCTTTTAAATCCTCTCAGTGGTGAGATCCATACCTATTTTTGCAGGAATTTGAATAGTTTCTATTAAAAGCTACATTTTCTTTTAAGTTTATTTGGGTTGGAAAACCTCAAACCACAATGTATTTAATGCACATGTTCCCAAGGGTATGTTAAATAGGACTATACTGAGGTCATCTAATAAGATTTTTAAGCTTTTTAAGAATTCTTTTAATGTACTGCACAATCTTGGCCTGATTAAAAGAAGATATTTTAAGAAAGCACTTGGAAACATGACTATTAAAATCTATATGCAGATAATCTATATTATACTTCTATAATGCACAGAGCTTTCCTCAGATAATGTATTGCTGAGGGAGAAAAAACAATAAAACTCCCACTAAAAGGGTTTTGGATCAAAACTTCTCAGAGCTATCAGTAAATGCAGACCAAAACCCCCTGCAGTATTCTTGATTGACTTAACAGTGGATGCCTGCAGGATCATTTTAACTGTGCAAAGGACTGCAGCATATAGTCAGAGGATAAAAGGTAGACAACCTTGCATCTATCCAAGAAAAAAATCATTTGTAGTTTCAGTTGAGTTAAAAGGCAGGTTTTCTCAGAGCATGAGACTATGAAGACATTATTTTGGTTAGGAATAATTTCAAACATCAAGTAAACTTGTCTACCATGTTCAAACCAGGGATGAAATATAAATGGTCCACTTGATAAGTAGGTTCACAGAAAATTCTCTCCTGCTCTTTGATGCTTCTAATTTTTTTTTTTTTTGGTTAGACATACCCCTTTTCACTTCATCAAAGTTTCACTTCCTGCGCCATGTTCCAGGCCTTGTACTTCACCCAAATCAATTTTCAGTTGTACTAGCAGCTGTGCTGGCAGGCGCACATGGAGAGCCGGCCCCGGGCGCCAGTGGCGCAGTCCCACATCCGAACAGAAGTGGCCAGTTCCATGTACTGGGGGCCAAGAAACTCCACAGCTCATCAGGGGAAAAACAAGGGAGGACACCTTGAACGGAAATCATACTTTTATAGAAAATGGAAAACAAAAAGATTTTCAGTAATCAGAAAAATGACAGGCTAAGCACTTCTTGGCACAAGGTTTGTGGATGCATTTCCTTAAAAGGATATTAGTTAGAGCTTGATGTCAAGCTGATGATACCCATTCTCACAGCTACACTGGATTTGCCTTTATCCACTACATGATGATAAGTAAAAGATATCTTTTAGTAAAATATAACTGGGAAGGGCACCATAACCAGAGCTATTACTTTTTACTGAATGTTTACCATTTAACAATCCCTACTGTGTGACTTTGATAAACATTATCCCATTTAACTTTACAGTATAGAGAAAAGGTTCTATTTCATTACTTTAGGGTTGAGGAAACTGAAGCCTAGAAATCTTATAAAACTTCCCAACACTTCTGATTCCATGGTCTTAGCTATTGTATTATGCTTAGTCCCTGGAGTTTCAGAGGCTTCTCAGCCAGCTCCACACATGAGTCAGTCAGTCTCACACAGGGGGGATAGTAGCCACTTGATTATTCGGAAACCTATACTTTACAAAGTTAACCAACTCACTCATCCCCTGATTCATGCATCAGTGAAATTTTACTGGATACTTGCTACTTAAGTCAACTTATAATTTATTTTTCAGAAAGTAAAAGAATTACTAAATTCATGCTAAATCCCTAGCATCTGGTACATAGTAAATGTTGACTACAATAAAAGGTTTGTTAAATGAACTTTCAGAGTAGTTCCCTTTTAGATACTATCTTAAGGTATGTTTTCTTTAAAAATTTATTTTATCAAAAATTTTAAAATTTATTTATTTTAATTGGAGGCTAATTACAATATTGTAGTGGTTTTTGCCATACATTGACATGAATCAGCCATGGGTGACATGTGTTCCCCATCCTGAACGCCCCCCTCCCACCTTCCTCCCATCCCATCCCTCAGGGTCATCCCAGTGCACTAGCCCTGAGCACCCTGTCTCATGCATCGAACCTGAACTGGCGATCTATTTCACATATGGTAATACACATGTTTCAATGCTATTCTCTCAAATCATCCCACCCTCGCCTTCTTCCATAGAGTCCAAAAGTCTGTTCTTTATATCTGTGTCTCTTTTGCTGTTTCCCATATTGGGTTATCATTATCATCTTTCTAAATTCCATATATATGTATTAATATACTGTATTGATATTTTCCTTTCTGACTTACTTCACTCTGTATAATAGGCTCCATTTTCCTCCACCTCATCAGAATTGATTCAAATGCATTCTTTTTAATAGCTTAGTAACATTCCATTGTGTATATGTACCACAGCTTTCTTATCCTTTTGTCTGCTGATGGACGTGTAAGTTGCTTCAGTGTCCTGGCTATTGTAAACAGTGCTGTGATGAACACTGGGGTACACGTGCCTCTTTCCATTCTGGTTTCCTCGGTGTGTATGCCCAGCAGTGGGATTGTTGGGTCGTATGGCAGTTTTATTTCCAGTTTTTTAAGGAATCTCCACACTGTTCTCCATAGTGGCTGTACTAGTTTGCATTTCCACCATCAGTCACTCATTATCAGAGAAATGCAAATCAAAACCACAATGAGGTACCATCTCACACCAGTCAGAATGACTGCTATCCAAAAGTCTACAAACAATAAATGCTGGAGAGGGTACGGACAAAAGGGAATCCTCTTACACTGTTGGTGGGGGTGCAAACTAGTACAGCCACTATGGAGAACAGTGTGGAGATTCCTTAAAAAACTGGATATACAAAAAATTTTAACTCTCTGTCTTTTTCATCTTCTACAGTCCTATCAAAATACCTAATGATAGAGAATCCTTCTAAAATAGCCGAACACTTCCAGGCACGGGAAAAGATGATACCCTTATTTCTTGTGCCAAACAGTCCTACATACAATTGTCTAGTAATCTTTGCTCATATTTAAAATGCATTAATACTACACTGTTCTCTAGTCTTTCTAAAAATCCAGATACTTTTATACACAGATTTTGGTATTTAAATTCCAAAGAAGAATGAGATCATGTATAAAAGAAACCAACTCTATTCTTGCAAATAGAGTATGACTGTCAATAACCATAACTGTATGATTAAGAACTTTTCATGCTAGAACTGTAACAATTAGAATTTGGTTTTGGTGGATAAGAAGGTATTTTTCAGAGACTTTTGAGGGAACAGAAAAAATTGGTATCCTGACTTAGGATATATTATATTCTCTATTTGAAATTTTGTTTCAGTGATAAAAATAAGCCACAGACCAATACTAGAAACTTCCTGTAGGTCCAAAGGAGTTCTGATCCAAAAATGAAAGTAATTAAACTGATCTATGAGGGAAAATTGAGAATAAAAATCCTATTTACTCAATATTCAATTTGAGCCAGCCCACAAAGTGAACAGTTTTAAGTGTGAGACCTTAAAATCCTTGTTTATCAAAGCCTAAAAAATAAGTAATCCTTGAATATATC
Source organism: Aepyceros melampus (assembly GCA_006408695.1). Lineage (NCBI taxonomy): Eukaryota > Metazoa > Chordata > Mammalia > Artiodactyla > Bovidae > Aepyceros > Aepyceros melampus. The sequence goes on from SJXQ01005434.1 coordinate 4,650, forward strand.
TAATAATTTTTAAAATAACATTCCTGCTTTGGTGCCTTTATTCCTACTGAAACACAGGTGGAGCCAACAGAAATGCTGATGGAAGAACTCTCAGGAATTATCTCTAGAGAAATGTGCCCTCAAATTGAGTTACACAGGAAGCCCTATACACCTCAGTTCTACTTTTAAGCAGGGGAATAATGGTAAAACCCACCCATTTCTCTACAACAGCTTAAAGCCAAAGCTTGGCCTCATTCAAACTTATGAAGTGAGATAACTGGCCCTGTGGTCTGTTACATCCAGTGTATACACACTGTTACCTCATCACAAGGAATCACCAGCATTCACCACCAATGTAGTGTAGTGGGGACCCCTTAACAAAGACTCAGTCCGTATCAAGAGGACTCCCTTTCCTCCAATTCTTATTGACCATTCTTTCATTAGGAACAAAGCCTTTCCATAATCACCATCTTGGCCAAAAAATAGCACAGAGCAGAATTCCTGCATTAATCACCTTTGTTTTTTTTCTCCAGTAAATACCAAAATCATTGATTTGAATACATTTCCATTTTCCTTTAAACAGATATTCGTGTAAGACAAAGGTACCAAAGTTAGTTAGCTCAGTTTTCTCCCTTAAAAAGTGTATTCCATTTTCAGCAACTTATTTCAAAGAAAAATCTACCATTATAAAAATGAAAAAAATGAAGAGAAAGACTATAATTTTGAAATGTTGCAAGCTGACAAGATACATGAATTATCACAGTGAAAGTTTCACAGAAAAAGGGAGCTCCTCTACATTATGGGATTAATATAAGAACTTGAGCAATGGTAAATTGCTTGCAGTGAGGCTGTTTAAATAACAGCAAAACTTATTATTCTGACCTTATCTCAAAATAATCATTTGAACAGTGTTATAGAAGAAATATTTTTTCAGATGATCCCAACTTCTGAAACTCAAGGAGTCTATAAACAATGTACAGCATGAATCTCTATTCAATTTTATTTCTTCTTCATGAATATTGCACATTATTCAAAGCATATAGATGTCTCTAATCAGCAAAGTTAATGATGACTTCTCTATCCATTTTAAAATAGCCATATGGTGAAAGGGCGACTGTCACTCTGAAAATTACACATTTCTTACTCCTTCTTCCTTCAGAGAATGATCTCTGTGAGTGCCTGATCCCAACTCTCAATTGTTTTTATTCCATTTTTTCAGGAAAAAACAAATGCCCTGACCTTGAAAATGTCATGTAGTGACTGCTGGAGTAATTTGTTAGATCTAATTGATATAAAGGTATAATTGTAGACAGCCAGTTCCAAATTCTGATTATTTTTTATTCAGGTACATAATTTAACCTAGAGTAAAAAATCATGTGATATGACTTTTCAAGACCAATGGCTAATGTACATTTATATGAATCAGTCTGGATAGAAAAAAAGAGGTAAATCCTTGTGTTTTTAACCAAAACATCCTAAAAATTTCAAAAAACAAACCTGGGGTCTGCAAACACATTCTTCATGTTGTTAATCGGGCCGTATGGGACTCCACTTCCTTCAAAGAGCTGTAACCACTTGCTGGTCATTTCTTCTTTAAACCTAGGAACAGATAAAAAAACAGATGCACCTTTATACTTAAACACAACCTTTTTTCTCATATAGCCCTCTTTGAAAGCAACTGATAATGATAAAAATATGTTTCTTTAACTTTCCTTGTGCCTAGTTTTGACAGAATGTTGCCAACATGAAACAATTTGAGTTGCCTTGTAAGTGATAAGAATAGTCACTCAGGTCCCCTTGTTTAAAAACCCACCACAGAGTTGAAATTCCTATTTCTTCCACTATGAACTTTTTGACAGAGTCCCTCAGAGAAGAAAGATTAGGTATAAAATGAGCTATAGTATTAACCAAGCTTCAAATGTGGTATTGAACACTTGATGAACTTAATAATGATAATATAATATTACTGCAGTTTTGAGCATAATGTCATTTACAAAGTGGTTTTTTAGATCTCAGGAATAGTATATGAGGTTAAGATAGATACAGATATGCTAAATTATTCCTCAAAACAAAAAATAAACTAGTGAATCTATTTAAAAAGAAAGCTATATGTTTTATCTACATTATATTTAAGGCACATCAGAATTAATAGGCACAACCACTGGCCTAAAAAAAAAAAAGAAAAACCTTAACTATTTAATTAGTACTCTTGCCTGGAAAATCCCACGGACAGAGGAGCCTGGTAGGCTGCAGTCCACGGGGTCGCTGAGAGTTGGACACGACTCAGTGACTTCACTTTCACGCATTGGAGAAAGAAATGACAACCCACTCCAGTGTTCTTGCCCAGAGAATCACAGGGATGGCGGAGCCTGGTGGGTAGCCGTCTATGGGGTTGCACAGAGTCAGACACGACTGAAGCGACTTAGCAGCAGCAGCCGCAGCAGCAACTGTGGCTTACTGATCAGAACAAATGGAGACATGCAAAGACTAGTATCTAAATTCATCCAGGCCCTTTACCTCTGTTTCACTATAACTTAGAATTGGACTTCTCAGACACAAAAGCTTTTCTGATGTCCTTTTTCCTCTCTTATGTCTTAAGGGAAGGGGACCTACTTCATTAATGAAATATACTGTCTTTTGGTTTTCTGTTAAGACAGTGAACACAGGAAAAAAACTTGGATACTCAAAGACAACTCAACATTCGTAGTTCATAATATATGAAGAATTTTAGAACTGTTAGCTGTTAAAATAGTAAACTTTTTTTAGTTAAGTAATAATATAGGTTAAAAGGGATTTTTTTTAAAGAGTTAGCTGTAGTGAATTATTAGCAGCACATATTGAAGTATTAAAGTATTAATGCTACATCAATATGGAAGAACTACTGGAAACGTAGAAATATTTAATATTCATGGGCTTCTATTCAGCTCTTTTAGACATAGCTAGAGTTAATCTCAGATCAGTAGATTCTATGGGAATTTGTCAAAGAAATTGATTTCTTCCACTATTAAAAAAAAGAATACAGTATCAATATTTTAACCATACTTCTTTCATTGCCATCTAACAGATAAAAAGAAAAAGACTGAATTAATGTAGTCTCTGAAAGACAAAATATGAACAATTGTGATCAATCATAATTTTTTATATAAGGATCTAATAAAATTTTTTAATGAAGATAGGACGAGGGCACCTGGTGGGCTGCCGTCTCTGGGGTCGCACAGAGTCGGACACGACTGAAGCAACTTAGCAGCAGCAGCAGCAGGATTACATTTCACTAGGAATGTAATTAATCCTATTTATACATCCACTTGTTTTACAACCATCTAAGGAGTGCCTACTATACACCAGGCATTAATTGTTGTTGTTGTTTTAGTCACTAAATCTGACTCTTTGTTGAACTTTTGTGACCCCATGGACTGTAGCCCACCAAGCTCCTCTGTCCATGGGTTTTCCAAGGCAAGAATACTGGAGTGGGCTGCCATTTTCTTCTCTAGGGAATCTTCTGACCTATGTATCAAATCTGCGTCTCCTGCACTTGCAGGCAGATTCTTCCAGGGAGCCACCTGGAAAGCCCAGGCATTGATTACTGCCTCTAAAAATATTGCCTTTCTTTTCTTTTCCATTATGATAAAGACTTTTCACTACACTCATTAATTATGGCCCAATAATGTTAACTATCCCTATTTAATATATAATAAAATTTCTCACTTCTAAGTACTGAAAGATATTCTGTCATGGGAACACTACAACGCAAGATTAAATGTCTTTTGAAATAGTGGATTCTTCACATCCGTGTTTTCTGCTCAATGACTGTTAAAGTCATCTCCTGGCCAAGATTTCCTAAGATATACAGATAGATAGATATCACCAAAATGATATATGTTGAAAGAATAGAAGTGGTACTTTGAACCTGGAAACTTTCCAATCAGGGTATCAATTATTTAAGTGTTAATAAACAGCGTGTTACAATGGTAAGTATGGTACATTTTCAAGACAAATGAATTTATCACCACTGAACTCACCCAAGTGGCCTGAAAGATATGCACAGAAAATGCATGTCAATATCTAAACAAACCCGTAGCTGCAGTCTTGCCAACAAAAACTCAGGGGAATATTTGAAGTTTTAGTATTTATATAAGCTTTTCACCACTGAGCAAGAGAGGGATTTATTTCACGTTATGGAAAACATCAGATGTACTCTGGATGTGAGACTGGAGAGAAATGCAGCGTCTGGCGCTGAAGTGTGACCACTGTTTGTGTATTTGCGTGGGTGTGGGCGTGGACGTGTTCATAAATGCCTTAAACTCAATCAGAGACCAAACATCACTGCATTCCACTACTCCCAGAGGATATACCCATCATTTTCTTCTGAAAATCTATCTCTTGATCTAAATCTGATGTAGAATCTTTTCCTTTATCTATGCAAAAAAAAAACCTGTAAGCACATGTTTTTATGAACCACAAAAATTTTGCTTAAAAAAAATGGAAAGGGCTGATTTAAATCACTCAGGGCAACACAATCCTGAGCTAAGACAAGAAGGGTGTCCTTGGATCTGGCCCCAAAGCTAGAGGCTCCTCTGAGAAGTTATCTGGAGACTCATAAAACAATTCAGACTTAATTGTGAACTTAATAAACCAACTCATATATTTAATTCTACATTTCTGTTGAATTCACTTGATGCCAAATGGTTACTGTTAATCAGATTACACCATCTAGGAAGACTTGAGTTTAAATTTCTTAACATCAAAATTTAACCTATTAAACAAACCTGAATTCTTCTCTTTAGAGATTGGACTAAAGTTGCAGCCAAATTCAAGACCACAGAGCAACTAGTATGATATACATGCCATGAAGGTAAGATTTGGAAATAATCAATAAATTATTATTAATAATTGTCATAATAATGGCAATTATTTCATTAATTAATATTTAATTATTACTCATAAAGGAAACTATTACTAAATGCTGGTCACTAATTGTTTGATCTATATCTTATCAATTTTACCCTCACAAGCACATTATAGGGTAAGTATTATTCTCCTTTGATCAAAAGGAAACTCAGATTCAGAAAAATTAACCTGTTCAAATTCATATAGCTTCCGCCCTTCCAATGCTTTTCAGATATAACTAACAAATAAAAATCACTTATATTTAGTTTGTATAATAGGATTTTTTAAGGAGAACAATGTGATGATGTTAAAATACATATACATTATGAAATGATTACCAAAATCAAGTCAATCAATGGATCCATCACCTCACAGTTATCATTTCTGTGTATGTGGTTAGAACACTTTTTTGAGTATTTGATATAGTATTATTCCCTATAATTACCTATTGTATATTAGAGCTCAGAATTTTTCATCTTTTAGCTGACAGTTTATTCCCTTTGACCAGTGTCTCTTCATTTCCCCCACACCATATTCCCTGGCAACTGGCATTCTACACTTGGGTTCTATGGGTTCAACTATTTTTAGATTCCACACACAAGTGAGTGAGATCACACAGTATCTGTATTCCTGTGTCTGGCTTATTTCACTAAGCACTAAGATGCTTCTTCACTTTCATCCAATATACCTCAAGGCAAATCTCTTACATGAATACTCATTCATTCCTATGCTTTTCACAGGTTTGTTGTGTGCCAGTCATGGGGATTACAACAATAAAAAAGGAAGTCATTGTATCTAGAGACCACATCGTCTAATGGAGAACACAGTTATGAAAATTTATGAATTACAGTGCAGGATGCTGAGACAAAAATATGAATGAATAACTTCCAGCTGAAGCACCAAAGAGAGAGACCTGCACAGGGCCTGGGGGAGTCACAAAGAGTTCAAAAATGAGGTGACACTTGAGCCAGGTGTTGAAGGATGAGTTAGAATTTTCCATGTGAAAGATGGGAATAAGAATCTTCAGGCAGAAAAATCAAGACCCAGTCTGGAAAGAATCTGAAATTTCCTGTGTCTTGAGTAGCAAAAGATGAAATGGAAAAGGGAGGTTAGAACCAAAGTATGAGGCACCTCATGAGCTCTGCTGAGGATATTGCATTTAAACTGGCAAAGAGGAACCCAGAGAGGTCTTTCATTAGGGGACTGACAAAATCAACATTGATACTGAGAACAGAAGGAGACTGATGAGTTTAGAGAAAAAGAAACTTCATAGGAGGCACCATGCTGTCTACCCCTGATGCTTCTTAAATCTGCCTCCTCATCAATATTCTCCATATTATTGTCAACCAAAAGCAACTTTTCAATTGAAAAAATAAGTTTTCCAGACATTCTAACACCTTTTTGTTACTATGCTATTTATCTGTTTCCAATCTATCATTATTGCTTGAGCTTCCAAAATCTGACTTGGTCATCAACACCTTTTGTTACCCAGTCTCCAAAGGTCTACAGTGACCACTTGACAGACCCAATATTCTTTCCACAGTCCTCATCCTACTTGCTTTCTGTGCAGTATTTGATGCTGTGGATCCATCCTGTATTTAACTCCTATGATACAATACCTTTCTGGATTATTAATACCTCTTTGGCCATTTCTGTTTCCTTTATTAATTCTTTAACTTTTTCCTTCTAGTCCCAATAGTCTTCATTTTCTTTTATGCACTTAAGGATCTTGTTCTTGCTATGCAGATGATATCCAAATTCATATTTCTAGTCCTGATCTTGCTTCAGTTCTCCTTTTCTGGTTATCACAGAGTATTTCCACTCAGCTGCAGTATTACCCCTATAAACACGACTTGCCCATGGATGATTCAACCTCCATTTTCCCCATAAACCTAATATTCCACTTTGCCTGAACTCAAATCCTTGGCTAAATCTGGAACTTTGTCTTCTCATCATTTCTTATAATTTATATATAGTTGTACTGAAGAATCAACTTTTCAAAAGTTAAGCTTTATTCCTCTATTCCCACTATTACTATCACTATCCAGGCCTTTGATTCATAACACATGGTCTATGGCAATAACTGATTAAAAACTTACTGCCTCCAGGGACTTCCCTGGTGGTCCAGTGGTTAAGAATCTGCCTTCCAGTGCAGGGGACACAGGTTCAATCCTTGGTAGGGGAACTAAGATCCTACATGCCGCAGGGCTACTGAGCCTATGCACCACAACGAGAGAAACCTAAGCACTGCAGTGAGAAGCCTGGACATTGCAACTAGAGAGACAACCCCATGTGCCACAGTGAAAAGCTCAGGTACCTCAAGGAAGAGGCAATACAGCCAATTAATTAATTAACTAAACAATAAAACTTACTGCCTCCAATTTCCTCCTTTCCATAGATCACAATCACAAATTTTAGATGTCTCAAATCCATCCAACTGCTTTCTTCCCCAAGATCATTACCTCCTTGCATACTAGAAAACCAGACTGCTTCTTGACTGCTATAGCCCCATCACTTAAAATATAGTCGGCACTCAACATTTGCTGAATGAATGAATATATGACTCTTTCAGAATAGTAAGAGTTTGTTTATTTGCCTGGTGCACAGCAAGCCAAACACTGAGACAATGATGTTTGCAGCAGAGAAAGGGCTTCTTCCGAAAGAGGCCAAGTCAGAAGACAGGGGAAAAGTCTCAGATCTGTCTCCCTGAAGGCCAAGGGGCTGGGGATATTTAAGGGATAAAAACTGAGCATGGGGAGCAGCATGGGGAAAGGTAATTGCAGACATGAAAAAGGGGAGGCAGTTGTTGTTCTGAGTAGATGTAACCAAGCCACAGGCTTCTTTGTCAGAGACGTGCTCAGAAAATAGCAGCACTAGCCTGCCATGAGGGTGGAGATTCTGGCCCTCTGACATCAAAAGGTGACAGAGTCGATATTTGCACATGCCCAGAGAGAGGATCAGAGGTCTTAACCCATCTCATGGAGAAGCCAATGGCACCCCACTCCAGTACTCTTGCCTGGAAAATCCCATGGACGGGGGAGCCTGGTAGGCTGCAGTCCATGGGGTCACTAAGAGTCAGACACGACTGAGCGACTCGACTTTCACTTTTCATTTTCATGCATTGGAGAAGGAAATGGCAACCCACTCCAGTGTTCTTGCCTGGAGAATCCCCAGGACAGGGGAGCCTGGTGGGCTGCCGTCTATGGGGTCACACAGAGTCGGACACGACTGAAGTGACTTAGCAGCAGCAGCAGCAACCCATCTCAGTGATCTCAAGCTGGAAGTGGACACAGCTGACTCCAAGTTCCTAAAAAACAACTGGGCAAACATCCTATTGCTCCGGTTATGACTCTTAGAGGACATGGAAACTTTTATAAAAGAAACAATCAAAGCAAGGCTAACCAGTAAGGGCAGGTCACAATTCACCATTTATCTAAGGTTAACTGACAACTACTCTAGGTTTCACCTCAATCACATTAGCTTGTAATGTTTCAATTTAGGGACTTTCTATGTTATCCAGAGAACCACAAGATTCAAATGTAAGATACGAACATATTAGAATATGGCTTTATGTTACAAAAGCATTCTTTAATTCACACAATGATTTCTTCATATAACTGGAAATATGAATCAACTTACTAAAAAGTTTTGTATATTTATGCATAAGTAGAAATGTATACCTGTCTTGTTGCTATACTATCTCTATGGTAGAATCATGGACTTACCAACTACAGACTTCTGAAAATAAATTGAAATGTTTATACATCTGAACCTAAAATCCATTAATCTTTTTAAATTTTCACATATTAGTTCCATCCCCTTACACACACACACACACACACACACACACACAAATTGGTGGATTTCCCTATGAGACCATGAAGGTGGCTCTTCAGAATAGTGGAAAGCTCTCTTAGCATACCACCTTCTTGATATACAGACGACTAGACCCAGAAAACTGTGCTTTTAAATTCAAAATAGTTTGGAGGAAAACCTAAAAAGTTAAATAAATATCTTGCAGAGACTACACAAACATTGGAGAATTACAAAATGCGTTATTTTGTATGCCGGTGAAAACTGAATGCAAAACTTTACAAAGAACTTTCCCGGTGGTGCTAGTGGTAAAGAACCCACCTGCCAATGCAATCGACATAAGAGACAAGGGTTTGGATCCCTGGGTCGGGAAGGTTCCCTGGAGGAGGACATGGCATCCCACTCCAGTGTTCTTGTCTGGTGTGTGTGCCTGGTGCCATGTGCAGAGGAGCCTGGAGGACCATAGGGTCACAGAGAGTCAGACATGGCTGAAGAGACCTAGCACGCATGCACCAAGCATCTGTATAACATAAAAGTGTTTGAATGAGTTTATCTCATTATCATAGCAAAGCTTCCCAAAGATGTTTTTAAATTATGGTTGTTTCTGAAGTATTCTTCTCCAAGTACTATTTTCCTCAATGTCCTTTTTTTGGGGGGTGGGAGGTGCCACACCGTGTGGCATACAGGATCTTAGTTCCCAACCAGGAATCAAACCCAGGCTCCCTGCAGTGGAAACACAGAGTCCTAACCACTGGACCACCAAGGAATACCCCACAACATCACTAAAGATTTTTAAAAGGAAATTGAGGTGTATTATCCACTAGAGTTAGTTTTTAAATTATTAAATTTAGTTTTTGTATTACTATTGTAAAATATTTCAAATATGCCCAAAAGTACAGGAGTAGAAAAGGATAGAAAATAAAATAACATAAATATTTATATGCCCTCACCCACTCACATTTTTCATAACATCTTAGCATTTTGCTTCATATTTTTAAAAAACAAAATCTTACAAACACAAAGCCCCTTTTGTACCACTCCTTGACTTTATTCCCCTTTTAATTCACATCAGAAGTAACCATCATCCTAGATCTCGTGCATCTCTCTGCTCATGTTACTGTACTCATATTACATATCTGTGTGTCTGTTAGAACAAATCCACCACAGGCATTATAAACTATCATGCTGTGTATTTTTCACCTGTACACTGCAACTTGATTGAACATTTTAATTTCAAGATCTATACATATGTGTGCATATAGACTTGGTTCATTCATTTTATCCACTGGGCACATGTCTGTATGAATACTCCACAATATATCTTTTCTCATACTAATGATCCATTGTATCCAATTTATTACTATTGTGCACAATGCTTCAATAGAACCTTACACATTTCTCTGTTCATATGGGATGGATTACCTACAGTATATAGACAGAGATAGAACTGCTGAGTCATAAAGTAGGCACAAGAAATGCTGAGTCATAAAGTAGGCACATTGTCAGCTGCCTTAGATTTTGCCAAATGGCTCTTCAATGTGGTTGATGTCAATTTCTGCTTCTACCATATTCTCACCAGTTTTTGTTACTGTCAGATGCAACTTTTGCCAATCAGATAGAGGTAGAATGGAATCTCATGGTTACTTTAAGTTGTATTTTTTCCCAACTAGAGAAACTAAGCATCTTATCATAGACTTTTTTTTCTTTTGATTCTTTCCTCCTCATATCCTTTTTCCTTTTTCAGTCAAATTGTTTTTCTTTCCTTATTGACTTATATGAATATCTGCATAGTCTACATACAAATCTTTTACTAGTTACACACATTGCAAATTTCTTCTCCTAAACTGTAGCTTATCTTTTGGTTTCTCAGTATTTACTTTTTCATATAGAAACTATTAACTTTAATGCAGACAAATCATAATTCTTGTCCTTCAAGGTTTTTGCTTTCTATGTTGGTTTAAGAAGTACTGTTTAGCTCATAAATTTGTCATGAGGAATTAGAGAATTAATACTTTGAAGATATTCAGAACACTGTAATGGTACAAGTGTTACATAACTGTTAAATAAATAAAACTATACTAACATTTCTGGAGAGGCAAACTGTTGGCAGGAACAAGAGGAAAGTAGAATAGATATTATAGGAACAAAAATGTGGTACAGGGCTACATTCCATAAATGTATTACCTATAGGAAATACCTCTTTGGACAAATCTGAGAAAACCCAAACCAAACCAGTGCGATTCCATAAGAACCAGGCTGGAGTCTGCAATGCAGTAACTATAAACAGGCCTGTGACACTTCTATAACCCACAGAGAAACAGCTGGAATTTGTTGGTTGCGTTTCTACCGTAAACAGAATCACAGATTTAATATTTCCTGTAATTTCCTTAGACCTTATTTCCTCTTAGGAATTTATCTCTACATATTATGATAAATTATGGTTTAAGATCTTTTTTTTTTTGTCCTGCTAGCATTCACTAACTCTCTTCTTTGTCTGCATGTCAATTCACAAGCCACACAAAAGATGGTGAAAGCATCCATCCAGGGACTCCTATTACTGTCTTCTAGTGCAGGGTCATGATGGAATTTTCATAGAGCTTGCTCTGAAATACATCAGGTCACTTACTAAGCTGCTCAGGCGCTATGTCTTACAAGTCAGATTAATTATTACCTCATTAATAATTCTTATCCATACTAATGATCACAGTTCCAAATGTTCTGCTTTGCACAAATTTTAAGTAAAGAGTAAGTCTTATATTATAATGGTTTGGACTGACCAGCATTGCTGCGACTGTCCCTACAGCCTCAGCAGCATCATTGCAAACATGATATAGGAAAGTTGCCCATGTTGCCAGTGTCCAGTTGCTCATACCAGGGTTGCTGACATCAAAAAATAAGCCTCTTAAATCAAGATCTCTTTGTAAAAAGCTACTAATAAAGCAATATATAATTGTTGTAGAAAATATTTAAATGTCAATAGACACAAAAGAGAAAGCAAAATCAACTATAACCTTATTATACAGAATAATGTGAAAAGGAGTACATCAAGGCTGTATATTGTCACCTTGCTTATTTAACTTATATGCAGAGTATATCATGAGAAACGCTGGGCTGGAAGAAGCACAGCTGGAATCAAGATTGCTGGGAGAAATATCAATAACCTCAGATATGCAGATGACACCACCCTTATGGCAGAAAGTGAAGAGGATCTAAAAAGCGTCTTGATGAAAGTGAAAGAGGAGAGTGAAAAAGTTGGCTTAAAGCTCAACATTCAGAAAACTAAGATCATGGTATCTGGCCCCATCACTTCGTGGCAAATAGATGGGGAAACAGTGGAAACAATGTCAGACTTTATTTTTTAGGCTCAAAAATCACTGCCTATGGTGACTGCAGCCATGAAATTAAAAGACACTTACTCCTTGGAAGAAAAGTTATGACCAACCGAGACAGCACATTCAAAAGCGGAGACATTACTTTGCCAACAAAGATCCATCTAGTCAAAGATCCAGTAGTTATGTATAGATGTGAGAGTTGGACTGTGAAGAAAGCTGAGTGCCGAAAAATTGATGCTTTTGAACTGTGGTGTTGGAGAAGACTCTTGAGAGCCCCTTAGACTGCAAGGAGATCCAACCAGTCCATCCTAAAGGAAATCAGTCCTGGGTGTTCATTGGAAGGACTGATGCTGAAGCTGAAACTCCAGTACTTTGGCTACCTCATGCGAAGAGTTGACTCATTGGAAAAGACTCTGATGCTGGGAGGGATTGGGGGCAGGAGGAGAAGGGGACGACCGAGGATGAGATGGCTGGATGACATCACCGACTCGATGGACATGAGTTTGAGTAAACTCCGGGAGTTGGTGATGGACAGGGATGCCTGGCGTGCTGTGACTCATGGGGTCGCAATGAGTCGGACACGACTGAGCGACTGAATTGAACTGAACTGAATGCTGATTTATGCATATCATTGAGCATTTTATATGAATATATTTTTTAAAATTTTAAGGGATCACAATTTTTTTCCCTTTTAGTTTTTTAAACTACACATAAAAAATTTACCATCTTAACCATATTAAGTATACAGTTCAGTGACATTAAATACATTCACATTTTTGTGGGGCCATCACAGCCATCTGTCCCCAAGTGTATGGCAAAACCAATACACTATTGGAAAAAAAACAAACAAAAACAAATATATTCCCTTAAACTCCTAAAAAAAAAAGAAAAGAAAAACTGAAACTCTATACCTATTAAATTATGAATCCCCATTCCTTTCTCTCTCCTAATCTCCTGGCAACCATTACTATACTTTTGGTCTCTACAATTTTGACTGCTCTAAGTACTTATTATAAGTGGAATCATACAGTATTTGCCTTATAATGTCTTCAAGATTCATTCACATTGTAGCATATTTCCTTCCTTTTCAAGACTGAATAAAAATTATAAAACATTGCTGAAAGAAATTAGATACAAATAAATGGAAACACCCCATGTTCATGGACTGGAAGACTTAATATTGTTAAAATGTCCATTTACTCAAAGCAATCTACAGATTCAATGCAATCCCTACTAAAATCCCAGTGATGTTGTTTGCAGAAATAGAAAATCCAGCATAAAATTCATATGCAATCTCAAGAGACCCTAAATAGCCAATTTTAATGTTTTTTTTTTCATTTTTATCTGTTTTATAGGCATATCTCTATGGCATGTTTTCAGTGCCTATAGAAATATTTTTCTTCTTATTCCATTTTTTAATTTTATAATAACTTTGCATAGGATTTGATCTTAGTACTTTTCTCAACTTTTTTTTTAAGGTAAAATAAGTTTTCCTGAATTTTTAGAAGGTGACTTAGCTCAAATAGCTTCTAACATCAGAAATCTCTCCTAGGTTTGTGTGTGTGTGTGTGTGTGTGTGTGTGTGTGTGAAAGAAATATGTGGTAGTTTGCTTTCCCAAATTTCCTCGCTCTATTCTCCTCTGTCATTTTACCTCTATCTTCTTTGTCTTTATCTCTCTTATCCATAGTTAGTGTGAGTCACTCAGTCAAGTCCACTCTGTAGCCCACCAGGCTCCCTGTCCATGGAATTTTCCAGGCAAGAATACTGGAGTGGGTTGCCATTCTTTTCTTCAAGGGGTCTTCTTCACCAAGGGATCAAACCTGTCTCCTGCATTGCAGGTGGTTTCTTTGCAGTCTGAGCCACCAGGGAAGCCCCTCTCTTATCCCTATCCTGCTCATTTTCCTATTGCAAAACCCTGTTTTTAATACGTCTACACTGAATTTAATTTAAACTTATTAAACAAAGGAAATTTTCAAATGAAGTATGAAAATCTATTGCTTCAAAAATCTACCCATTTTCTCATCTGATTTTTTCCATGAATAGCCTTAGGTAAAGGAACATTATTTTTACTGTACACAATACACTAACATGACAACGACATAAAGAAAAAGTTATAGGTTATAAAATGCTATTTTATTTCAAAGGATCTCAGAGGTGGGATGAGTTTTACTGGCAATTTCCTCCAACTCTTAAAACCCAGAAAAGTGGTCATTTAACCTGATTTGGCAGGTATACAGTAGAGAAGATGGTTAGCCAGGGAGGACAGTATTTTCAGAAGCAACTTACCTCACATTTGGAAATCTCTTAATAAGAATTCCAGTGTTCTAATCTTTCTGTTATTTCTCATTCTTCCTAGTTCCACTCATACTAATCTACTTTCCCTGATTCTAAGATTCTTTTCAGGTAAGAACAAGTACTATAAATTTAAAGCAAATGTTCAGATACATCCTAGAATTTGCCCTGGAAACTTCCACCTATTGATCCTTGGCAAATCCTGGGAAGCCTCATGCAATGTTCTTCCCAATAACAGTCCTTCAATATTTTAAAAGAACAGTTATGCTTTTCCAGAAAGTCTTCCTATATAAGCTATATACACCTACATCCTTTACCTATCCCTCAGTATGGTATACATAAGGAACTTAAGCAATCCATAGTCCATACATCAACAAAAGAAATATTTCATTCAAAGGGGAAAGATGAAAATAAGTAAACAGAGGGAAGCATGCTCAATCCCCTTAAAATTTAAGAAATACAAGCAAAATATTTTAGATATCATTAGCTACTCTAAGAAGCAGCAAAAATTAATGGTTATATACTACTGTGGTATTATAAATTAATTCAAATTTTCTTGAAAACAACTGGTTAAGAAATAATAAAAACTATAAATCTGTTCATTCAGTTTGAATGACTCCATTTGTATAGTAATAACCAAAGACTTCAAAAGCAGCAAAACATTTTATATATCTTAAATGTCTAGAGAATTGCAAAATACCTTCATATACTACAGAATATTTATATAACAGATTAGCACATGAGCAATTTAAAGTAAATATATAGCCCATACACACTAAGCACTTTATACAATATACACAAAAATACTTAAGCAAATGCAAAAACAGAACTCACAATTATATGTGCATATAATTATATCTAATTGTGTATATACATTAACAAAACTGCTGAAACAATTTGGCAAGATATAAATAGAACTAAGTGTTCATCATATTCTTTTGCAAGATTTTCAAACCCTTACCAACAATAACAACAACAAAAAGAAACAAGCAGATTTGATTAAAGCCTTTTCATGGCTTCATAGAGCATATGGTGATCTCCACTAACTTTAAGTACTATAGGACAGGAAGTGAGTCTGCCTTACTCTCTGTTGTAGCTTTTTACCAGAACAGAGTCTGACATTTGATAGTTGACATTTATATGACATATACTATGTGCCAGACACTGTTTTAAGCACTTAACATAGAATACACATTTAATACAACAATCCTACACCATAAATACTATCATTGTTCCCATCTGATAGATGAGGAGCCTGAAGCACAGAGAGGTTTTAGTGATTTGCCAAGATCATACCATTAGTAAGAGTTAGAGCCAGGATTAGAACATAAATACTATGAACTCAAAAATCCAAGCTCTTCCCATCTTCCTCCAACACTCTATCACCTTAATAAATAAGGAAGTGAGTAATAAAAGGTGACTGAATGTACACCTATCTGGATGAATGGATGGATGGATTGATAGATCAGTGGATAAATGAGTTATTTCAACCCATTTAAAATAGAGAGTTAAATGACTCTTTTGGAACCTGGGAAAGGAAACTTATATATTGAGTATCTTCTTCACTTTGGCATGTGCTAGGTGCTTCCATAACTTAACTCACTAAATCATAGCAATAACTTTGTAAGGATGCACGATTATTGCCCATTTTTGAATATGAGGAAACTGGATTTGGTTCATTTGGTGTTGAATCTTGGAAAAGTAACCCTGGGACTCAAAATGTTGCTTGGAAGAATGGGAGCTCCATATATATTTGTTGAATGAAGGACTTTAAAGTACATTTTTTTTTTAATACTTATAGGAGGAAGTCATGAGTATCAGATAACCAGTATAGTTTTCCTAGAGGAAAATCATCCCAAGCCTACCTCATTTTCTTTTTTGATTGAGTTCTAAACAGTGTTGTGAGGGAAACAAAATGGGCAAAGTATTCCTGGATTTCAAAAAAGCTTCTAACAATGTCATTCAAAATATCTTTCTGGATAAGACAGAGAAAATAGCAGATCACATAATGAAATAATTGTGTGAATTGGAAGCCAGTAAAGATATGACAAAAACAACCAGTTTCAATCATAGGGAGTAAAGGTAGTTACTCTTGTTGAATTTAAATGAGGGCCCAGAGGATGTCTTTGATTAGATTTGTGGATAATTGGATACTATCATTATCAGATTTGTGGAAACTTGTAACGACAGTAATCAAGTTGGTTTAAATGGAGCCAATTTTATTTTAAACAAAATTCTTAAAAATTTATATAAATCCTAAAATAATAAATGCACAAAGAGAAAAAAGGTTTAGTAGCAACCAAGGTTTTTTTAAAGGTTTTCCTGTGGTTACTTAATATAGGTCAATAGGACATGCTGCCAAGTAAGACTGAACACTTAGACTTCATCAATAGAACTCTATTACTCAAAACAAATTAACTAACATCTTACTAACTGCTTCCTGGCCAGATTACTAAAATGAAGCACAAGCTGGAATCAAGATTGACAGGAGAAATATCAGTAACCTCAGTATGCAGATGACACCACCCTTATGGCAGAAAGTGAAGAAGAACTAAAGATCCTCTTGATGAATTTGAAAGAGGCAGGTGAAAAAGTTGATGTAAAACTCAACATTCAGTAAACTAAAATCATGGCATCCAGTCCTATCACTTCATGGCAAATAGATGGCGAAACAACGGAAATAGTGAGAGACTTTCTTTTTCTGGGCTCCAAAAATCACTGCAGCAGGTGATAGCAGCCATGAAATTAGAAAATGCTTGCTTCTTGGAAGAAGAGTTATGATCAACCTAGACAGCATATTAAAAAGCAGAGACATTACTTGGCCAACAAAAGTCCGTCTAGTCAAAGCTATGATTTTACCAGTGGTCATGTATGGATGTGAGAGTTGGACTATAAAGAAAGCTGAGCGCTGAAGAACTGATGCTTTTGAACTGTGGTGTTGGAGAAGACTCTTGAGAGTCCCTTGGACTGCAAGGAGATCCAACCAGTTACTCCTAAAGGAAATAAGTCCTGAATATTCATTGAAAGTACTGATGCTAAAGCTGAAACTCCAAAACGTTTGGAGTTCTTCGCCCCCTAATGTGAAGAACGGACATATTGGAAAAGATCTTGATGCCAGGAAAGACTGAAGGCAGGAGGAGAAGGGGACGACAGAGGAGAAGATGCTTGGATGGCATCACTGATGTGATGAACATGAGTTTGAGTAGGCTCTGGGAGTTGGTGATAGACAGGGAAGCTTGGCGTGCTGCAGTCCATGGGTTCACAAAGAGTTGGACATGACTGAGTGACTGAACTGAATGGAATATTTAACAAGTGTTTGCCATATGCCAGGCAAATGCTGCAGGCCCTACCTACATCTGCTCATTTAAGTCTCTCAACAATTACAGAGATAAGGATTATTATTTACCCCAATTTACAAATGAAAAAAAAAAAAAAAGAAACATGAAAGCCACACATTTGCCTAATATCTCACAACTAATAGGATGGGCCAAGTATTGAAAGATAAGCAGTCTAATTGGTGCTTCAGCTTATTCAACCATGATTCTTTTCAGTCTTTCTTACCCTCTGACAACAACATTTGAAGAGGCTGTAGACACCCACTCAACATGCCCTTAAACCAACATGAGTTCTAAAGCACCTAAGGACAGTTCCAGCCTGCTGACAGCTGCCTATCCCAAATGCTTGTACCTGTCCTTCACATGTGGGCTTTTCCAACACCATGGAAGAAAGCAAAGAGGAATTAAGAGTCTCTTGATGAAGGTGTAAGAGGAGAGTGAAAAAGTTGGCTTAAAACTCAACATTCAAAAAATGAAGATCATGGCATCTGGTCCCATCTCTTCATGGCAAATAGATGGGGAAACAGTGGAAACAATGACAGCCTTTATTTTCTTGGGCTCCAAAATCACCATGGATGGTGACTGCAGCCATGAAATTAAGAGATATTTGCTCCTCAGAAGAAAAGCTATGACAAACCTAGACAGCGTATTAAAAAGCAGAGACATTACTTTGCCAACAGAGGTCCATATAGTCAAAGCTATGGTTTTTCCATTAGTCACCAATGGATGTGGAAGCTGGACAATAAAAAAGGCTGAGTGCCGAAGAATTGATGTCTTCAAACTGTGGTACTGGAAAAGGCTCTTTAGACTCCTTTGGACAGCAAGGAGATCAAACCAGTCAATCCTAAAAGAAATCAGCCCTGAATATTCACCAGGACTGATGCTGAAGCTGAAGCTCCAATGCTTTGGCCACATGATGCAAAGAGCCAACTCATTGGAAAAGACCCTGATGCCGGAAAAGACTGAAGGTAGGAGGAGAAGGGCACAACAGAGGACGAGATGGTTGGATGGCAACACCAACGCAATGGACATAAATTTGAGCAAACTCTGAAGACGGGGAAGCACAGGGAAGGCTGGCATGCTACAGCTTATGAAGTCACAGAGTTGGACATAACTGAGCAAGTGAACACCACTACCACCATGTGAGTTTGCTGGGCTGCAGTGTCCTCTGCCTCACTTTCCTCCTTAGTGACTGTTTCTTGAGCTCATTTCCCTAATAATTACCTGTACCCAAGTCCCTTGATTAGGGTCTGATTTTGGGAAAAGAGTAAAAATCTACATTTTAGGAATCAGCAAGATAAAATGGACTGGAATGGGTGAATTTAACTCAGATGAGCATTATATGTACTACTGTGGGCAAGAATCCCTTAGACGTAATGGAGTAGCCCTCACAGTCAACAAGAGTCCAAAATGCAGTACTTGGGTGCAACCTCAAAAAAACAAAATGTTCTCTGTTTATTTCCAAGGCAAACCATTCAATATCACAGTAATCCAAGTTTATGCCACAACCAATAATGCAAAAGAAGCTGAAGTTGAACAGTTCTGTGAAGATCTACAAGATCTTCTAGAACTAATGCTGAAAAAAGATGTCCATTTATTTTTTTAATTAATTTTATTTTTTAGTTTGTTTTGCTTTACAATACTGTATTCGTTTTGCTATACATTGACATGACTCAGCCACGAGTGTACATGAACTCCCAATCCCAACACCCACCTCCCCCCTCCCGCCCCACACCTTCTCTCTGGATTATCCCTGTGCATCAGTCCCAAGCATCCTGCATCGAACCTAGACTGGTGATTCGTTTCACTTATGATATCATACATGTTACACTGCCACTCTACCAACTCATCCCACCCTCTCCCTCTCCCACAGAGTCCAAAAGGCTGTTCTATACATCTGTGTCTCTTTTGCTGTCTTGCGTACAGGTTTATCATTACCAAAAGATGTCCATTTAATTATAGGGGACTGAAATGCAAAAGTAGGAAACCAAGAGATACCTGGAATAACAGGCAACTTTGGCCTTGTAGTACAAAATGAAGCAGGATAAAGTCTAACAGAGTGTTGCCAAGAAAATGTACTGGTCTTAGCAAACACCCTCTTCCAACAACACAAAAGACTCTACACATGGACATCACCAGATGGTCAATACCAAAATCAGAATGATGATATTCTTTGTAGCCAGAGACAGAGAAGCTCTATACAGCCAGCAAAAACAAGACCGGGAGTTGACTATGGCTCAGATCATGAACTCCTCATTGCCAAATTCAGACTTAGGCTGAAGAAACTAGGGAAAATCACTAGACCATTCAGGTATGACTTAAATCAAATCCCTTACGATTATACAGTTCAGTTCAGTTCAGTCGCTCAGTCGTGTCCAACTCTTT
>SJXQ01005435.1:0-53518 GCA_006408695.1 Aepyceros melampus
CATTACCATCATTCTAAATTCCATATATATGTGTAAGTATACTGTATTGGAGTTTTTCTTTCTGGCTTACTTCACTCTGAATAATCGGCTCCGGTGTTAATCATTGACTTTTATGGGAAACTTACATTGTTCCCATTTTAAAGTTCTAAACCTTTGGACTTACCTCAAATTATACAAATCCAAGTCTATACTAACACCAACATATTTTTCCTTGGCTATAAAATCAATATCATGAAAATCCTTAAAATTCAGATAAAGTGTTATTTAAAAGCACATTGTTCCACAGACCAAGTGGAATGTAGTCATAACACTAAGAAAAACAACCAAAAAAAGTGAACTAGTAAGTGGATTTCCAAGAAAATTCTGCATTCATGCAGAATAAAGAGTTTGTTAAAAATGAAAATTGGTAGTAAGAAGATATACATGTATATGTTAATAATATATCTATTAATTCAATATATAATGCACAGAAATGTAGCTGAGAGTGTAAACTTCAGAGTTATAACTTGGCCTCAATTCCTAGTTTCCCTTCTTCCTTGCCATGATACTTTGGCAAAGGTACTTGAAGTCACAAAGCCTTGCCCACCTCATCTAAAATAATGGACAATCCCATCTTCTAGTGTGGAAATCCTAAGCATGATATAACAGCTAGAATCAAGATTGCTAGGAGAAATATCAATAACCTCAGATATGCAGATGATACCACCCTCTGGCAGAAAGCAAAGAGGAACTAAAGAGCCTCTTGACAAAACGTGAAAGAGGAGAGTGAAAAAGCTGGCTTAAAACTCAGCATTCAAAGAACAAGGATCATGGCATCCGGTCTCATCACTTCATGACAAATAGATGGGGAAACAGTGGAAACGGTGGCTGACTTTGTTTTTTTGGGGCTCCGAAATCACTGCAGATGGTGATTGCAGCCATGAAATTAAAAGATGCTTAGTCCTTGGAAGAAAAGTTATGACCAACCTAGACAGCATAGTGAAAAGCAGAGACATTACTTTGTCAACAAAGGTCCATCTAGTAAGGCTATGGTTTTTCAGTAGTCATGTATGGATGTGAGAGTTGGGCTATAAAGAAAGCTGAGCACCAAAGAATTGATGCTTTTGAACTGTGGTGTTGGAGAAGACTCTTGAGAGTCCCTTGGACTGTGAGGAGATCCAACCAGTCCATCCTAAAGGAGATCAGTCCTGGGTGTTCTTTGGAAGGACTGATATTGAAGCTGAAACTCCAATACTTTGGCCACCTGATTCCAAGAGCTGACTCATTTGAAAAGAGTTGCTGCAAAAGATTGAAGGCAGGAGGAGAAGGGGATGACAGAGAATGAGATGGCTGGATGGCCTCATCAACTCAATGGACATGGGTTTGGGTGAACTCCGGGAGCTGGTGATGGACAGGGAGGCCTGGCATGCTGTGGTTCATGGGGTCCCAAAGAGTCGGACATGACTGAGCGACTGAGTGAACTGAACTGAAACAACTGACAAAGAATTAATTTCAAAAATATACAAGCAGCTCATACAACTCAATACCAGAAAAGCAAATAACCCAATCAAAAAGTGGAAAAGGGACCTGAAGAGACATTTCTCCAAAGACATAAAGATGGATAACAGGCACATGAGAAGATGCTCAACATCACTCACTATGAGAGAAATGCAAATCAAAACTACAATGAGACACCACCTCACACCAGTCAGGATGGCCATCATCAAAAAGTCTACAAACAATAAATGCTGGAGAGTGCCAGGGTCCTGCCCCGGGGGATCCAGGGTGATTCAAAGGGGAGACAGATAGGCGAGGAAAAACTTATTTAGAAATATAAGATTAGATTAGGAAGAAATAGTATAGTAGGAAAATTAAGTGGAGAAAAGAGGCTGAATAACTTGGTTTACAGGGAAAACCAATAAAACTTCAAGACAAGAAGTTTGCACCATCTACGTTAGGCCACTGGCACCCACTTGAATATCAAAGGGTGCCCCGCCTTAGGGTCCCTTTTGCATGGATCTTAGAAGCCAGGGCAAATAAGTAGATGTGGTGAGCCTCCATGCTCAGATGGGAATTCAGCCAGAAAAGGAGAGGGAGGGAGAGGGAGAAAGAGAGAGGGAGAGAGACACAGGGGGAGCCAGATTTCCAAGAAACTAGTCCGAGAAACTGGTCCATCCTTTATTGTTCAGAAGGCTTTTTATACTTTTGATTGTACATAGAGATCAATGAGTAATACAAAGTTATGCAGCATCAGCAGCCCTGACTCTTATCGAGACAAGGCTTTCTCTCTGCATACCTAGTTGTATACACAAGTCTTAGGTGATTTACATCATCTTCTGGACAGAGGGCCAATTAACATTTTACAGCCTTTTTTCTGATAAAGGTTTGTCAACCAGAAGACTAATTTGTGTTAAAAGTGTTGTTCTTCCCAAAGTCTGGTGCCACTCTCAGAAAGCACTAAATAAAGTTACATTCTTACATAGCACAGATACAACAATTTATAACAATGAAAAGGAGTATAGTGATTTATAAAGAGAAAAGTAATTAACTCAAAAGTCTAGTGTTGCTAACACCAAAACTACTATATTCCTATTTCTATATCCCAATTACATTGATTAATATCCTTCAGGTGCCTAAAACATAAAGAATATGGAGGCCTGGCAGCAGTCATTGAGTCAACAGTGAAAATCCATCACCAATATGATTTTTAGCTCTTTAGAAAAGGCTCTGTATCTTTAAGATGCTTTAAGCTTTGTGCCTCTCGAGGTTGGGGGGCTCTAAACAATTTACAAGTTGTAAAAAGTCTGGGGGAACCTGTTAGGAAATTTAGAGAGCCATCAGAGGGTTTGAGCTGAAACATTCCTTTCAAATGCAGAAGACTGAAGCCCTAAGTTAACTTTTTCCAGAGAGTGTCAGAAGAGTGGAAAAGCACAGTACAATAAGGCAGGCAGATTCTGGTTCTGGGGGGTAGATGCTCAGCGAAACTCAGGGGGAACCCCTGAGGCCTGACTCGCCTTGCCCATCAGGCCTCTCTGCATGACCTTGTCATGGGTGGGATCTCCCGTGCTGGCTCCCGGGAGGAGAGGGGTGAAGAAAAGGCAACACTCTTGTCTTGCTGGTGGGAATGCAAACTGATAAAGCCACAACAGAAGACAGTATGGAGATTCCTTAAAAAGCTAGCAATGAAACCACCATATGACCCAGCAACCCCACTGCTAGGCATATATCATGAGGAAACCAAAACTGAAAAAGACACATGTACCCCAATGTTCACTGCAGCACTATTTACAATAACTAGACCATGGAAGCAACCTAGATGTCCATCAACAGATGAATGGATAAAGAAGTTGTGGTACATATATACAATGGAATACTACTCAGCCTTAAAAAGGAATGCATTTGAATCCATTCTAATGAGGTGGATGAACCTAGAGTTCAAACCTACAGAGTGAAGCAAGCCAGAAAGGGAAATATAAGTATAGTATACTGATGCATATATATGGAATCTAAAAAGATGGCACTGATTATTTTTAGGGCAGCAATGGAGAAACAAGCATAGAGATCAGACCTATGGACATGGAGGGAGGAGAAGAGGGAGAAGGGGAGATGTATGGAGTGTGTAACACAGAAATTTACAATATCATATGTAAAATAGATAGCCCATGGGAATTTGCTATGTGACTCAGGGAACTCAAACAGGGGCTCTTGTAAAAGGCTGAAAAGTGAGATGGGGAGGGAGATGGGAGGGAGGCCCAGGAGGGAGGGGAATTGGGTGTACCTGTGGCTGATTCTTGTTGATGTATGACAGAAAACCACAAAATTCTGTAAAGCAGTTATCCTTCAATTAAAAAACTTAAAAAAAAAAAAAACAAAACATGGTTTTAGCAACCTCTAGGGCTAAACAGATTGGAGCCTAAACCCCTCCTTCCCTCAGCCAGAGGTCAGGATCTGCCAAAAGCCCAAGGTCACTCTGGGGAAGGAGACTTAACATGATATTGTACACGGGGGCCTTGGAAGCAGATAAAGGCAACAATGCAAACACTAGACAGATGTGTTCAGAGGGAGAAAAGGAAGGGAAAACAACATCTCCCACTTCTGAAACCCAAAATCTAAGATATGTAAAGATGTCAAAAAAAAAAAAGATGTCCAAAGGCTTAAAATAAAACAAAAAATCTTCTCAGGATTTTATAAATCTGATAAACTTTTTAAAATATTTGCAATGCTTAGTGACATGATTAACTTCCATTTAAAAAAAAGAAAAGTATGAAATAAAAGCAAACATAAATAAACCAAGAGTCAACAGATATGCAAAACAACTAAGCAAGAATTTTGCAAACGAAAAACAATCAAAATATCCATCTATGGCCAAATGGAATACTGAAATTATAAATAGATAATGGAATACTATTCAATCTTTAAAAGGAATGAAATTTTCATACATGCTACAATATGGATGAGGTTTGAAAACACTAAGCCAAGTGAAATAAAACAGACACAAAAGAACAAATATTGAATGATTTCACTTATATACAGACAGATAGCAAAAGAAAGGTTACCAGGGGCTGAGGGAAAGGAAGAATAGAGAGTTACTGTTTAAAGAGTACAGAGTTTCTGTTTGGGATGAGGGAAAAGTTCTGGAGTTGAATACAGATGAAGGTCTGGACAGCACTGTGAATGTACTTAATGCCATCAGACTGTACACTTTAAAATGGTCAAAATGCTAAATTTTACACACAGTTTACCACGATTTTTTTTAATGATAAAAAGTACCAGAAGTAGGGGGGAAAAAAAAACCTCAACACAAAGGATACATGCCAGTTAGAAGTCAAAATAAAGTCAGCAGCAAGATATATATGAGTACTTAAGAGATATGGGGATGAGGCAGAAAAACTCCAACATACTCCTAACATAAATCCCAGAAGAAAAGAGTGGTAATGTTAGAGAAAATTGGGATTTCCTTTTCCTTAGCTGTCCTGTATTGTAACTCTCCTTCTATGCTGGAGAAAACCCGTAACACAGAGCTGCCTTCCAGTATACAAGTGGAAAACGACGGACACTTGATTTCTCAGACGCCTTATGACTATAGTACAGGTTCAGGGCCTGAGCTCCAGCCACCCTAGACTTAGAAAAGAAACCAATTATCCAAAGCAACAGAGACTACAAAGAAATCAACTTGTTGGCATGTACATTCAGT
Source organism: Aepyceros melampus (assembly GCA_006408695.1). NCBI lineage: Eukaryota > Metazoa > Chordata > Mammalia > Artiodactyla > Bovidae > Aepyceros > Aepyceros melampus. The sequence continues at coordinate 5,174 of SJXQ01005435.1, forward strand.
TTCCAGAGGCAGACGTTTCTATAGGAGCATCCAGTTTTGAGTTGGTAAGGCAAGGGCAAGAGGCAGAATTAATTAAATACAGAAGATTTGAGAAAAGACCTAAAGAAAGTAACAAGGTTAACCAGGCACAGTGTTCAAGCACAGGAAACATCATGAGCAAAAACCTTAAGGCAGGAACATATCTGACATGTTTGAATAAAAGGAAAGAAGTCAAAATAACTGAAGTCAACTGAGAAAAAGGGACAGCAGATGAGGTCACAGGGGTGACAAGAAGCCACATCATAAAACTTTGTAAGGCTTTGTAAGAACTCTGGTTTTTGCTTTGATTGAGATGGGAGTCATTGAAAGGTTTTAAGCACAGGAGTAGCATGATCTAACTTTTATTTTTAAAAACTGCTTTGGCAGCTGTATTGAGAATAAACTGTAGGAGGCCATGAATACAAGTGGGGAGAGAAGTTAGAAGGCATTACAGTAACACAGGCAGGAAAGCGTAATCACAGAAAGTTCCCACTTTTCCTTCCATGTCAAGCTGCGACAAGTTAGGACATAGCTTGCCTTTTTCTAAGCTGTCTAATGCTGTATAAAGCACAGTTCTGTTCCATGGTCCTTGAGATGATCACATCCTTTGTACTATTCCTGGAAAACTGACTCTCAATAACTCTCCCAATATTTCTTTGAAAGTGAAAATGTTAGTCGCTCAGTCGTGCCTCTTTGCAACCCCATGGACTGTAGCCCACCCGGCTCCTCTGTCCATAGGATTCTCCTGGTAAGGATACTGAAGTGGGTTGTCACGCCCTTCCTCAGGGCATCTTCCTGACCCAGGGACTGAACCTGGGTCTTCCATACTGCAAGCAGATTTTTTACCATTTGAGCTGGATGCCATTACAGATTCCCCTCCTATTCTTTCCCTCTCATCTATTACCTCAAGACCACAGATCCCCAACCATGTGTGGTAACGGAATAACAAGGTTCCCAGAACACATACAACAGATATCTATATGACTATAAGCAAAGTCTAACACTGTCTTCTAGCTCTGTCCTAGGGGGGAAGTCTGAAGCTAGGTTGAGAGAAGTTTGATAAATAGATCAACAATGAAGTCGTGTCTGACTCTTTGTTATCCCATGGACTGCAGTTCACCAGGCTCCTTTCTCCATGGAGTTCTCCAGGCAAGAATACTGGAATGGGTTGCCATTCCCTTCTCCAGGGGATCTTCCTGACCCAGGGATCGAACACGGGTCTCCTGCACAGCAGGCAAATTCTTTACCATCTGAGCTACAAGGGAAGCTCCAATGAGGTCAAGAGAAAATTTTTTTTAAAAAGTACCAAAAGATAACTTAGCTTGCATGATCAAAAAGCAAGAGACCTTCTGGGTACTGCTGACCTACTGTTTCTCCTTTAAACTGTATTCCCAAGTAAGAGTTTAGCCCATACAAGGAATGAATGGATAGATGAGACAATTTGATATACTCCATAATATCTATGGAAACACTGACAGATTTTATTTTCTTGGGTTCCAAAATCACAGCGACTGCAGTCATGAAATTAAAAGATGCCTTGCTCCTTGGAAGGAAACCTATGACAAACCTATACAGTGTATTTTTTAATATGCTTTTTAGCAGAGACATCATTTTGCTGATAAAGGTCCATATAGTCAAAGCTATGGTTTTTCCAGGAGTAATGTACAGATGTGAGAGTTGGACCATAAAAAAGGCTGAGTGCTAAAGAATTGATTCTTTCGAACTGTAGTCTGGATAAGACTCTTGAGAGTCCCTTGGACTGCAAGGAGATCAAACAAGTCAATCCTAAAGGAAACTAACCCTGAATATTCATTGGAAGGACTGATGCTGAAGCTGAAGCTCCAATACTTTGGCTGCCTGATACAAAGTGCCAACTCACTGGAAAAGACCCTGATGCTGGGTAAGATTAAGGGTAGGAGGAGAATGGGGCAACAGAGAATGAGATGGTTGGATGGGATCATCGCACAATGGATATGAGTTTGGGCAAACTCCAAGATACAGTGGAGGACAGGGAAGCCTGGCCTGCTGCAGTCCATGGCGTCACAAAGAGTCACACAACTTAGTAACTGAACAACAATATAGAATTGGAAGAATAATCTCTAATCAGGCAATCAGGGCTACCAAAAGCTGAATGTTTACTGATGCTCTGTGTAAGAGTTCAGAGCAGTTTTCTTTTTCATCTTCAGTGCTCAAATAGCCAAAAAACAAACTCTAGTTTTGATCCTGATCATTTCTGAATTACAAGGTCACTTAGATTTATGGCCTTTTATTATATTAAGACAAAAAAGCAGGTTACTGACTTGGACAAAAATGGAAGAGATAGTAGAGACATTGCATAACACAAAAGACCCTAAGTCTTGCTCCTACTAAACCTCCTTTTGCAGCAGAAAAAGGCCTTTCTTCTCTACTGTGATGAGGGTGTTCTTACCTTGCTTGAAGACTTTCAGACTGGCTCACTCAAATGAGTAATCTTGCAGAGCAAGCCAATTTACAAAAATGTCTTATACCAACTATCCCCAATGTCCCATGAATTCAATCTACTTCCTTTCCTAGCCATTCCAGGATGAATGTGGTGTAAGGTCCAGGAGCTACTCTTGAGATCAGCTCCATGAAGTTTTACTCAAGACTGATCAGGTACTAAACCAAGCAGGACCCTATAGGGCCTTCCCAGAACAGAATGCTGCCCCAAACTCCACAATGTCCTCTGCCTGACTCTTGTCTGTAGACAAGAGTCCTTTAGCCTCCTAAGTCCTCCTGAATTCCAAAGAGTAAATTTAATCAGACAAGTGAAAAAATACAGAAATAAAGGAAAACAGTCAAGCAAGACAAGTTAGTAATAGTTCAGCCATTAAAACAAACTCAAGGACCTTTAGTTCCTCCTCAAACACTGTAGATAATAATATGTGCCATATCCTTTGTTGCAGAGACTGAAACCCATACCAGATGGAAGAAGTTAACCTCATGTTGTTCACAAGCAGGCAGACCCAGACAGATTGAAACCAGAAGGTTGATGATGTTGACCCCTGATTATCTCACCACCAACCATTCGGGGGACTATCCATGAACTGATCACACCCCACAACCCCCTCCCTCACCCTGACTAAAAACCCTTCTCTGAAAGCCTTCCGGTAGTTCAGCCCTTTTAGGCACTTGCTACCTGGACTCTTGCTTGGTGCCCTGTGATAAATGCTGCATTTCCTTCACCACAATCTGGTGTTAGTAGACTGGCTTTACTGCACATGGGCAGATCAAGGTTTAGTTCAGTAACAGTACCATAACTGTGGAATCAAAACCGGCCAGTAGCAGTGGGTAACCCTGAGACTTCGATATGGTACCATACAGCAAGTGGATTAGCCAACACCATTAGGCAGGTTCCTTACAGTGGACTCCACTGATCACCACATACTTAACAAAACTGCACTCAATGTTTGCTAGCCATAGATAAGATAAGCTTTAGGGCTATAAAAGATTCCAAGCTGCTTTTGTCCTGAGGTGCTCTCTGAACCAGAGACTTACCGTCTTGCAAATGAATACTATGATCTAGACAAATGAGTTCCGTCTCTGGTACTCCTCTCCCCGAAGAGTTCAAGCATACTTTTCCCCTTCCAGTTGTGGCCTGGCACCACTGTCTCTGAAAGGTCTCCTGCTATGATGGAATTGCCTTTGCAACTTGTCAGAGCTCTGCCTAAATAAAGCCCATTATGTGCTACTACCATCTCATGGTCATGTCTTTTTTCTTTATCAGCCCTCAAACTCTAATTTACTACAAATGTGTAAGTTTTTCAGTGAAACTTTAAAAAAAAGCAGCAACAATATTTGAATCATTTTACGAATGAGAAAATCCAGGTATCAAGAAACACTTAGGAAGATAACAGAAAATATTAAAATTTTTAAAGTTCCCACAAGAACATTTTCACTGATAAGATTATTAAAACAATTTCACTTCCTTGTCAACCAAACAAAACAACAAGTACTTCAGTAAAAATGACACAAATTTCTCAAGAAGGGATGATATACCCTATCAAGCACTGAAAGTACAGCTATACCTCTCCCAAGTATGGCAGGAGGCAATGAAGAAAGCAAATGATAGAAACACAAGGCATGTTCTCTGACTGAAAGACTCTCAATTCCTGGTTGATATTTGCTAAGGTAGACCCTTAAGTCCCCGTCTTGTTGATCTAACCAAGCACTGGGAAGATATCCAGGAGAAATCTGACCATTTTAATCCACAACACCACCTATGCAGTACTGCTATCTAAGATGCTTAAGTCGAATCTAACCATAAGGAAACAAACACCAATTGAGGGACATTTTGCAAAACAACTGGCCTGGGCACTTCAACAAAGTCAATGGCATAAAAAGGAAAAAGAAAACCAAGCCTGGAGAACTGTTGAGAAAGATGAAATATAATATTTAATTCTTGACTAGATCCTGAACCATACCCCACCCAACCCCCAAAAAACCAACCAAATGAAAATAGATATAAGGAATATTCATGGGATGATTAGGGACATTTGAATTTGGACTATATATTTTATAGTATGATAGCAAAGTAATGCTCAAAATTTTCCAAGACAGGCTTCAAAAGTACGTGAACTGTGAACTTTCAGATGTTCAAGCTGGATTTAGAAAAAGCAGAGGAACCAGAGATTAAATTGCCAACATCCACTGGATCAACAAAAAATCAAGAGTTCCAGAAAAACATCTGCTGCTGCTGTTAAGTTGCTTCAATCATGTCCGACTCTGTGCGACCCCATAGACGGCAGCCCACCAGACTCTCCCGTCCCTGGGATTCTCCAGGCAAGAACACTGGAGTGGGTTTCTCCAATGCATGAAAGTGAAAAGTGAAAGTGAAGTCACTCAGTCGTGTCCAACTCTTAGCGACCCCATGGACTGCAGCCTACCAGGCTCCTCCATCCATGGGATTTTCCAGGCAAGAGTACTGGAGTGGGGTGCCATTGCCTTCTCTGAGAAAAACATCTACTTCAACTTTATTGACTATGCCAAAGCCTTTGACTGTGTGCCTCACACAAACTATGGAAAATTCTTCAAGAGATGGGAATACCAGACCACCTGATCTGCCTCCTGAGAAATCTGTATGCAGGTCAGGAAGCAACAGTTAAAACTGGACATGGAACAACAGATTGGTTCCAAATCGAGAAAGGAGTACGTCAAGGCTGTATATTGTCACCCTGCTTATTTAACTTCTATGCAGAGTACATCATGAGAAACGCTGGGCTGGATGAAGCACAAGCTGGAATCAAGACTGCCAGGAGAAATATCAATAACCTCAGATATGCAGATGACACCACCCTTATCACAAAAAGTGAAGAACTAAAGAGCCTCTTGATGAAAGTGAAAGAGGAGAATGAAAAAGCTGGCTTAAAACACAGCATTCAAAAAAAGAAGATCATGGCATCCGGTCTCATTACTTCATGGCAAATAGATGGAAAAACAATGGAAATAGTGACAGACTTTATTTTGGGGGGCTCCAAAATCACCATGGATGGTGACTGCAGCCATGACATTAAAAGATGCTTGCTCCTTAGAAGAAAAGCTATAACCAACCTAGACAGCATATTAAAAAGCAGAGACATTACTTTGCCAGCAAAGGTCCATCTATTCAAAGCTTTGGTTTTTCCAGCAGTCATGTATGAATGTGAGAGCAGGACTATAAAGAAAGCTGAGCACTGAAGAATTGATGCTTTTGAACTGTGGTGTTAGAGAAGACTCTTGAGAGTCCCTTGGACTGCAAGGAGATCCAACCAGTCCATTCTAAAGGAAATTAGTCCTGAATATTCACTGGAAGGACTGATGCTGAAGCTGAAGCTCAGCTCCAAAATCACCATGGATGGTGACTGCAGCCATGACATTAAAAGATGCTTGCTCCTTAGAAGAAAAGCTATAACCAACCTAGACAGCATATTAAAAAGCAGAGACATTACTTTGCCAGCAAAGGTCCATCTATTCAAAGCTTTGGTTTTTCCAGCAGTCATGTATGAATGTGAGAGCAGGACTATAAAGAAAGCTGAGCACTGAAGAATTGATGCTTTTGAACTGTGGTGTTAGAGAAGACTCTTGAGAGTCCCTTGGACTGCAAGGAGATCCAACCAGTCCATTCTAAAGGAAATTAGTCCTGAATATTCACTGGAAGGACTGATGCTGAAGCTGAAGCTCCAATACTTTGGCCACCTGAAGCGAAGAACTGACTCATTTGAAAAGACCCCGATGCTGGGAAAGATTGAAGGCAGGAAAAGAAGGGGACAACAGAGGATGAGATGGTTGGATGGCGTCACCAACTCAACAGACATGAGTTTGAGTAAGCTCCCGGAGTTGGTGATGGACAGGGAAGCCTGGGGTGCTGCTGCAGTCCATGGGATCTCAAAAGAGTCGGACATGACTGAGTGACAGAACTGAACTTTTGTATCTATGCTACATTTCCTGAGCATCATAATTATTCTGTGATTATGTTAGAGAATGTACTTTTTCTTAAGATATAATATATATCCTAAAATGTTTACAGTTCCTGGGTTCTGGTATCTCCAACCTTTATATTTTGTATTCCAGGCATCAGAGTACAGAATGCTTTATTGCAGTGATTATTTTGTGTTATTTCTGTATTTCTTCCTTTTTTTCTTTCACTATTCAAACTTGTTGTTGTTGTTGTTGTTCAGTCAGCAATTCCTGTCCAACTCTATGTGATGCCATGGACTGCAGAACTCCAGGCCTGCCTGTCCCTCATCATCTCCTGGAGTTTCCCCAAGTTCATGGTCACTGGATTGGTGACGCCATCCAACCATCTTATCCTCTATTGCCCTCTTCTCCTTCTGCCTTCAGTCTTTCTCAGCATCAGGGTCTTTTCCAAATATGTATCTAAAATTCCCTATATTAAATTCTATTCTATAAAATGACTCACAAGTTTCTCTTTTCCTGACTAAATCCTAACTTACCAGAAGGATACTCCAATGCTAGCTCAACCTCTGGTCAAAAACATCATTTCTAGTCCCCAAAACTATCATAGTTACACAGCATCTTTAAAATGATGTTTAGATCCCACTGCTGGGCATACACACCGATGAAAACAGAATTGAAAGAGACACGTGTACCCCAATGTTCATTGCGGCACTGTTTATAATAGCCAGGACATGGAAGCAACCTAGATGTCCATCAGCAGATGAATGGATAAGAAAGCTGTGGTACATATACACAATGGAGTATTACTCAGCCATTAAAAAGAATACATTTGAATCAGTTCTAATGAGGTGGATGACACTGGAGCCGATTATACAGAGTGAAGTAAGCCAGAAAGAAAAACTCCAATACAGTATACTTACACATATATATGGAATTTAGAATGATGGTAATGATAAACCTGTACGCAAGACAGCAAAAGAGACACAGATGTATAGAACGGCCTTTTGGACTCTGTATGATGTTTAACTTTTTAAAATAAAATCACAATCCTATAATAATACATATTACTTTTTAAAATAAGGCATTAAAAATAAACAATTTTTAAAAATCACCCACAATTTGACCATGCAAAAGCAACTGATATTAACATTTTGATATAATTACATCTTGATTCTCTTTTATTCACCAATTGCTTTTGTTTCATAATTTTGTGACCAAACTATATATCCATTATATACACTATCATTTTATCCTTAAGCCTTTAAGTGTGCATGCGTGCTAAATCACTTCAATCATGTCCAACTCTTGTGACCCTATGGACTGTAGCCCACCAGGCTACTCTGTCCATCGGATTCTCCAGGTAAGAATACTGGAGTGAGTTGTTGCCATTTCCATAGTTTTTTTCAATTTCGACTTGCAAAAAAGGAAAGATTTTAAAAGTCTCCCTCACTTTTCATACACAGAAACAAAATGACAGGTTTATCACTAACTCCTATCCTATCAAAGACTATTCTCAAAATGACACATCATTTTGTAAAATATACTGCATGTATAATTGTTTTTATGAAATTCATAACTCAGGTTACCTTTCTAGTATAAAGCAAAAGAAATTAAAGTTGTCAGTATTTTAAGATAAAATTATATCCTCAGAATTATATATGATAAAGTATATTTTTGCAGGAAAACATAACAATAGTGTATTTTATACTATGAATCAAAAGGAAAAAAGTCTTCCTCTGCAGCCAATAAAAATTATAAATAAGTTTAGCAAAGCCAACTACTCACCCCCTATTACTGACAATTGCTTTTTTCAAATGAATGTAATTTGCAGGAAAGATCCCCTATAAAAGAGATAAGATTTCCTATTAGAAAAAGTAATTTGTGATTAACATCTCATTTAGACTGAAATAATAGTCAGATTTCAGCATGGAAATACTCTATCAACAAAACAGTAGATCTCTTCAGGTAGCAACCACTTTACATATTAATTAAGAATACGAAGTTGCACAAACTATACTGAACAGGAATTTCATTGTCATTCACAATCAGAGTCTATTCACAAGGGGGAAAAACTAGTGTTAAGCAACCACAAAAACTTTTTTCTTTAAGTTTTAGAAATATTCCATCAAATCACACTTAAGATAGTATAGAGTTATGCACAGAGCTTGGCATATATCTACAAAACCAACATTATCATCTAACCAACAATTTACAGCTTATCCAGCTCTGAGTTAGAGAAAGAATTCTCACACTCTGGGTAACATTTGTATTTACAAAGAATAAATCAATTTGAGAGCGTCTATAAATGTTTCTTCTTTTACTCTTTGCAATGGTTTCCACTTCGGTATCTGCCATAATCTGATTTCAATGCTTAAAAGGATTTTATTAAATGTATTGTTTTAAAATCAATTACATTTTCCAATCAATGTTTCACTCCTTTTCCTGATGTATAAAACTTCCTACAAAATAAAACACAAATGGTCTATTTTTTTTTAATACTCTTTGGCCCACACCACTGTCAGTAATAAACTTAATCTATACCACACAAGCCCATCAGCAGCTGGACTATAGTAATGCATTTTGCAGTTTTCAGTGTACAGCTCTTTCAGCTCCTTGGTTATATTTATTTCTAAACATTTGATTGTTTTGACGCTATCATGAATGGGATTGTTTCATACTCGTAGTATTTTGTTGAGAGTTTAGCATCTATATTCATCAGTGATAATGATCTGTGGTTTTCTTTTCCTACAGTGTCCTTTTCTGACTTTGATATCAGAGTAATGTTAGCCTCATGAAACAAATCTGGAAGTGTTCCCTCCTCTTCAATTTCTGGAATAGCTTTCATGAAGGACTGGTATTAATTCTCTAAAGTTTAGTAGTATTCACCAGTGAAGTCATCTGGCCTTGAACATTTCTTTGTTGGGAGGTTTTTAATAATTACTGATTCAATTTCCTTACTGATTATTGGACTATTCAGATTTTCTATTTTTCCTGATTCATTCTGGATAGGTTTTAAGTTTCTAGGAGTTTATCCATTTCTTATAGACTGTTCAATCTGTTAGCATACAATTGTCATAGCAGTCTCTTATAATCCTTTGTATTTCTGTGGTATCATTTTTAATGTCTGCTTTTTCATTTCTCCTTGTCTTTTTTTTTCCCCTCAGTTAATTTTATCTTTAAAAAGAAATAGCTTTTAGTTTCATTGACCTTTTCCCATGTTTTTTGGTTTCTTTTTCATTTATTTCCACCCTAATTTTTGTTATTCTCTTGACTCTGCTAAATTTGGGCATAGTTTCTCCTTTTTTCTAGTTTCTTCAGATGTAAAGTAAGATGGTTTATTTAATAGTTTTTTTTTTTCTTACTGTAGGCATTTATCACTATTAACTTCCCTCTTTAAACTACTTTTGCAGTAGCCCATAAGTTTTGGGGTATTGTGTTTGTTTTCATTTGTGTCAAGATTATTTTTATCTCTTCTTTGGTCCACTGGTTATTCAGAATGTGTCCTTTAATTTCCACATACACGTGAATTTTCCAGTTTTCTTGCTGTTGTTGATTTCTAGTTTCATACCATTGTGGTCAGGAAAGATGCATGGTGTGATTTCAATCTTTTTAAATTTACTAAAGCCTTGTTATATGACCTAGTCTGAAGAATGTTCCATTCACAATTGACAAAAACATGTACTTTATTGCTGATATATGAAATATTCTTTATTATGTCTATTAGATATACTTGGTTTAAACTATAGTACAAGTCCAACATTTCCTTGTTGATTTTCTGTCTGGATGACCTATTCAGTGCAGAAAATGGGGTACTGAAGGCCCCTATTATTATTTGGTATCTATTTCTCCCTTCAAATCTATTACTATTTGCTTAATATATTTGGGGGCTCCATTTCCAGTGTACACATATTTATTACTGTTATATCTTCTTGACATATGTCTCCTTTATCTCAGGGGTTCTTAACTAGGCGCAATTTTACCTCCACCACCCCAACCACCTCCCAGCCCCAGGGCCTTTAGCAATGTCTAGAGACACAACTTGAGAGGAGACGTTAATGAGTGGAAGTCATATATTTTGCTAAACTTTTCATAATGTATAAAATAACAAAGATTTATCTAGCCCAAAATGTCAACTCTGACAAAAATGAGACTCCCCAGCTATGAGGAATTCAAAGTTTGAAGGTATTGTTTTCTTATACTCACTACTTTAAAAACCAGTAAGTGATTCTACTGAGAAATTAATGATTACAACTCTGAAAATTTTTAATAAAAATTAATATGTGATCATTTTGGTATTTTCTATTTAAGAAAAAGCATAATATGTTAAATATTAAGCCACAGAAAATATATAAGAAAAAGTAGTAATATTATAAGAAAAGCAAGTTTTTGCAAATGCATTACTGGAAAGAATGCTGCTACATGTATTATAACTGCCAACTAAAATATATTTGGCCTGATTGTTACTTGGTAAGAGAATAAACATATAAATCTAGTTCATAAAATCAGCATGTGGCACTTAACAGTCTTCTTTAAATTCATATTTTAACAAGAACATTATAATCAGAGATGTACCTAATTGAAAATTATTTAAAAGTTTTTTTCATTTTAGAAATAAAAGTCATCTTACTAATCACAGGGCTAGACAGGAGTAGGCCTATAAAAAAGTCAATTTACTTGCTGTCAACTATTTTAAGGAAAAATACTAAATGTCCTAAATAGGCTTTTTCAAAACAAGCTTTGCAACTATTACCACACACACATTTTGTCCTTTTTAAAAAGTCATTGTAATACTGCTGAGAAAGAGAAGAGTCTGATACAGTTCTGTAAAGGAAAGAATGAGTGTGGCTACTGTAAAAGATTAAAAGATGGAAAGCAAGGATTGCTTTTATGTCAAACAAATATACTAGGCCACTTTCTAGATTAGAAAAGGTAACAATAAACTTTTTATTACCTTTACATTTGGCTTCTTTGTTGAAACTCCCCTATACCAACCTAAAACAAAGCATACAAAAGATATTAAAATCATATTGTTGTCATTTTCTATGAAAGACATGAGTATTTTTAGGATAATTATTTAATGCAAAGCTTTCTAGTAAATTTTAGGCACTTTATGCCTTTATTAGGCATAGTTTACTCCAAAATAGGCCATCTTACAATAAAATATAACATTCCCAATTTTCATCAAAGACACAACATCCTTTCAACTGAAAAAGACAAAAACAATTAGAAAATACTTCAGAGGACACATATTCAACTCCTTGAAAACTCCCAGATGAAACTATTACAGGATAAGAAAATGCCAAAATCATATAGGTTTTTGGTGACAGATAAGGAGAGTACAGCCCTGACTTTCTATCTCCTTATCTCTCTGAATCTCCCATGCACTCAACTACACTACTCTCATTTCTTGGCTTTCCAGCCACTAAAGCTGACAGCAACACTTCATTTATTTTCTCTTACCATTTATACACAGTAATAACAAACAGTGAAAGTTTCAATTACACAATAAAAATAGTTTTCAGAGAAAGGAAATTTTTTTGCGAACTTTCTTCAAATTCAATCTATTATTTTCAGAGTTTTGCTATAGTTTCTCTACTTAGGTTTAAGAGGAAACAATTCCAGTGAATAGAAGAGGAGGCCAAGAGTTGTATTTAAAGGAGGGATATAAATAAAAAACAAAGAGGAGATTGTTGATAATAACTAATATTAACAGAGAGCTTACTATTCCATGTACTGAAATCAAGTTAATTTCATGTATTAACCTTTAAGACTCATAACAAAGTTAAGAGGAAAAGAATCAACTTCTTCTCCCCTGAAATCATAACAAACAAAAAAAGAAGAAATACTCTTATTTCTGCTTAGTACAATAGCTAAGATCATAAATTTGAATAACTCAATTTATACCTGAAAGTCTCACTATCTTCGTTTTTTTAAAGTGATACCTTACCAACAGGACACTTTCAGTTCAATTGCTCAGTCATGTCCGACTCTTTGCGACACCATGAATTGCAGCACGCCAGGCCTCCCTGTCCATCACAAACTCCTGGAGTTCACTCAAACTCACGTCCATCAAGTCGGTGATGCTATCCAGCCATCTCATCCTCTGTCGTCCCCTTCTCCTCCTGCCCCCAATCCCTCCAAGCATCAGAGTCTTTTCCAATGGGTCAACTCTTGGCATGAGGTGGCCAAAGTACTGGAGTTTCAGCTTTAGCATCATTCCTTCCAAAGAAATCCCAGGGCTGATCTCTTTTGGGATGGAGTGGTTAGATCTCCTTGCAGTCCAAGGGACTCTCAAGAGTCTTCTCCAACACCACAGTTCAAAAGCATCAGTTCTTCAGCGCTCAGCCTTCTTCACAGTCCAACTCTCACATCCATACATGACTACTGGACCCTTTACAGTATCTTAAACAGGACTGCTGCTGCTGCTGCTAAGTCACTTCAGTCGTGTCCGACTCTGCGTGACCCCACAGCCGGCAGCTCACCAGGCTCCGCTGTTCCTGGGATTCTCCAGGCAAGAACACTGGAGTGGGTTGCCATTTCCTTCTCCAATGCATAAAAGTGAAAAGTGAAAGTGAAGTCGCTCAGTCGTGTCTGACCTTCAGTGACCCCATGGACTGCAGCCTACCAGGCTCCTCTGTCCATGGGATTTTCCAGGCAGGAGTACTGGAGTTGGGTGCCATTGCCTTCTCCCTTAAACAGGACAGATAATGATATAAAGGGCTTCCCTGGTCCTGTGGTCCACTAGGTCCGGTGGTTAAGAATCCAACTGCCAACGCAGGGGACATAGTTTCGATCCCTAGTCCAGAAAGATCCCACGTGCTGCAAGGCAACTACGCCCATGCACCACAACTACTGAGCCAGCACTTGAGAACCTGTGCTCTGCAACAAAAGAAGCCACCGCAACGAGAAGCCCACACCCCACCACTAGAGAGCGGCCCCCGTTCACAAGAACCAGAGAAAGCCCGTGTGCAGGAAAAAAGACCCAGCGCAGCCAAAAAAAATAAGCAAATAAATAAATAAATTTTAAATGGTAATCTTACCTATAATTTTTAATTCTGTACCAGTAAAGTTAGACAATTCAAATATGTATATCCAAAAAGTCTATCTTTAAAATATTACAAATTTAGTCTCTAAAAATGCTGTTTTATAAAATATGATTAAAAATGAAGGTAATAAATGAAAAAACTTCTAATTGAGATGCAATGTTAAGTCCTATTTTATACTGAAATTATAGGGATTTTAATTCAGGAGTTACTCAAAGTATATTCTATTTAAGCAATTATTCCACAAAGGAAATGGAAAAAGTACAGAAAATAGATTTTTAAATAAAATATAACCACATTAAAATATATATATATAACCACATTAGACTGAAAAGCAGGAAGCAAACACTAGATTTTAGAAAGACAGCTAGGGATTCACTATACTTTTAAAGATAATAAAACTGAGAGAAAACATTACATACTGTTTAAAGGCAAATAAAGGGCTTCCCTGGTCCTGTGGTCCACTAGGTCCGGTGGTTAAGAATCCAACTGCCAACGCATGGGACATAGTTTCGATCCCTAGTCCAGAAAGATCCCACGTGCTGCAAGGCAACTACGCCCATGCACCACAACTACTGAGCCAGCACTTGAGAACCTGTGCTCTGCAACAAAAGAAGCCACCGCAACGAGAAGCCCACACCCCACCACTAGAGAGCGGCCCCCGTTCACAAGAACCAGAGAAAGCCCGTGTGCAGGAAAAAAGACCCAGCGCAGCCAAAAAAAATAAGCAAATAAATAAATAAATTTTAAATGGTAATCTTACCTATAATTTTTAATTCTGTACCAGTAAAGTTAGACAATTCAAATATGTATATCCAAAAAGTCTATCTTTAAAATATTACAAATTTAGTCTCTAAAAATGCTGTTTTATAAAATATGATTAAAAATGAAGGTAATAAATGAAAAAACTTCTAATTGAGATGCAATGTTAAGTCCTATTTTATACTGAAATTATAGGGATTTTAATTCAGGAGTTACTCAAAGTATATTCTATTTAAGCAATTATTCCACAAAGGAAATGGAAAAAGTACAGAAAATAGATTTTTAAATAAAATATAACCACATTAAAATATATATATATAACCACATTAGACTGAAAAGCAGGAAGCAAACACTAGATTTTAGAAAGACAGCTAGGGATTCACTATACTTTTAAAGATAATAAAACTGAGAGAAAACATTACATACTGTTTAAAGGCAATTAATGTACAAAAAACAGAACTGAGAACACTATATTGTCACAGAAATAGAAAAGCAGGATACCTGTGTGTATGTGTGCTTACTGCCACTAAATAAATGCTCAGTGAGTGCTTACCGTGTGAACGAAATGAGACAGATGTAAGTGTTTACATTTGTCAGCTTAACTCTGGATGATTACCCTTCCGCAACTGGTGTATAAACATACTTGGTGTATAAATTAAAGAGTCAGTTCAAGCCTAACTTTAAAAAAAAAAAAAGAAACTTTTAAAAAATTTAACACCATTCGGTTAGAAAAGCAATCAGTAAGAAAGGATATACAAATTAAGAGAAAATATTCTGGGTCTTGTGTGTAAATACATATATTGAAGATCAATTCATCTGAAAGCTACAATTATTTAAACACACAGACAAAAAAATAGTGGTCACCTGTCCCTGTGCCAGGCGTTTTCACATCTATAGTCTCAAAACACAGCTGAATACCACTTTGTTAAATACGTATCATTATTTAGATTGTGAATTGCCCTTCCCAACGTAAGTAAGGCTATACTATCAAAAAGAGCCAACAGTACCACAACAATTGCTGCTGACAGAGAGGCTACAGAACAGTGTTAGCAGTGTTAACCCAAAAGAATGAAGCCTCTATATAATTCAGGCCATGTGACAGTCAACAATCAGCAGGCCTTTTACAAAGATTCCGGGTGCAAACCAATCAAGCTAGATCAAAAGCACCAAATGAAGTCCAACAAAAAGTACCCTTCGATGAGAAGTTTCAAACTTTTTATTCAAAGGTATAACATATTCTTCACTGTCTGACAAAAGGGAAACAAGGCAAATGTGTTCATTCTCACTCCTATCCTAGGGCTAACAGTTGCTCATCTCTGAATTAAGAGACAGGTAGATAACAGGAACAATTTCTATTTCATTCCATATCGTGATTAAAAATAATTTTTAAAAGTTATCACTCATTATGAATGGCAGATCCACAAAGAGGTTCACTTTAGAGAAGGAACCAAATGTAAAGTCAAGGACCAAAACAAAGATCTATAATCTTCTAAAAATACTAACTTTTTCTTTGGTATATCAATAAAAATATTCACAGCCCATCCAACTCTTTATCCTCTTTCCAATTATATAACTAATAGGCATGGAAGAAAGTACCAACCACTTACATAAAAAAAAGAAATTTATAGAGAATTCAGCCCAAAATTGGGGGACATAATTATTCAAAAGGTCAACATTCAAAATTCTCTATTATTTCACTGCAAACTGTTAAAGAATAAACTTGTGTATTATTTACATACAAAATAATTTAATGCTATTTTAAATCTTTATGTGCAGTAAGTATAAAAGATAATAATTGGCAATAAATAAATGGATATTAAAATAAATGGACATTAAAAACTGAGAAATTGTACTCCCAAATGAGTTATTGCTCCTTTAAGCTTATGGTTCTCCATAAACTTATAAAGAACCATAAACAAATTTCAATAATACTGCTATTTAATAGGACATTTTTAAAACTCTTTTATAACTCAAATATATATAAAATACATTTACTAACTTCTGCTTCTAGCGCTGACAAAACATTTCGCATTAGACAAATATAAACCTGAAAAAAATACAAAAAGCAATTGTGTAAGAGCAATGGAGAGCAACTATCCGAGACAAGATATGAGACACTATAATCCTTGAGAAAAGAGAATCACATCAGCTGAGTTTCTCCATAAGGACATTTCTGCAAAAATCAAAGTCCCGTTGAGTTAAGGAAAAAAAGTTGACACTGAGAGCTACTCGATACAATATCCACTCATGCAACTGCCCAATTCCTACAGTGGTAATTCAGGGAAAATTTCTAAGAAGCCAGGCTTTCTGCAGCAGCTGAGAGGCTAAGGAGCTGGGCAGAGTCACATTACCTTTAGGAGACCTATAATAATAATATAGTGACTTTTCAACAGAAATGATGGAAATCAAAAATTAATGAAGTAAATCCTTAAAATGCTAAAAGAAAATATTCATCAACCTAGAATGCTACACCTAGGGAAAATATACCCTTTAATAAGATGACAAATTTAAAAACAGATTCACATAAACAAAAGTTGAATGAATGTACAGCAAACATGCACTAAAAAACCATTACTAAAAGAAGCACTTACAGTAAAAAGAGAGATCCCAGACGGAATCATGAAAAGAAGAAAGAAACAGCACTGGAAACGGTAAAAATGGGGCAAGCAAATGAATACAGACAGAAGATATATGACAACAGTGGTACAAACGTAACAAGAGGGGTCAATGCACTTGAATCATTGTAAAGTTCATGCATTGTTGGAAGTGGTGTAAGTAAAACTTTAAGGCAGACCCTAGTAAGTCAAGAATGCATGTTTTAAACTCTAGGGTAATCACCAAGTGGGGCTTCCCAGATGGCTCAGCAGTAAAGAATCCACCTGCCAATACAGGAGACACAGGTTCCACCCGTGAGTTAGGAAGATCCCCTGGAGAAGAAAACAGCCACCCATCCCAATATTCTTGCCTGGGAAATCCCATGGACAGAGGAGCAGGGAGGGCTACTGCCCATGAGGTTGCAGAAGAGTTGGACATGACTTAGCAACTAAGCAACTTATAGAAAGGGTCCCAGAAGGCTAAAATACAGATCTCTGAGGAACAGTGGGCTGCTGCAAAACATGCTAACCACTGCCACAGTGACAAATGCTAAAGGCCATTCACCAGAACCAAGACCACTGCCTGACATAAGGAATACTGCAGGGACCAACTGTCTTCAGAGCAGTTTGCCAGTGGTATAAAATACAAACAGGAAGAATCAACTCTTTTCTTCAACCTCCAGCCTAATAGTCTCCCTACAATGCCCCTTTATTGGCAGAGTCTAACACAGACTAGCCGTCAAAGAAGAAACGTGGTTTCCAGAGCTTCCAGCTCCAGTACCACAAGAAGGGCTAGAAGGGCAGGTTTTGAACTTAGAGGCAATAATAAGTCAGTAACTGACAGAGTCAGCATCTTTATTTAGGTCTCTCATCATGCCAAATTCAGATAAGTGATAAGTCTTCTAATCTTCTGTTTGGAAGGTAAATGTCTGGCTGCCATGATTTCAAAGCCAAGTGGAAGGTGAAGGTTAGAAGTTTCCATATTCAGTATTCAGTAGGTATGCTTGACTTAATCCTCCAGTTTTCAATACATCACCTATCTCCTACAAAAATGTGCATGAAGTGGCCCAATACACAAATGCTCTATTATCCTTCATTTTCTAATAAACCTCAAAACCTCTACCAGATGAACAAGGAGCAGGCATCAAATGAATTGAAGGGAGAAGACTTATATAGTTTCATCCTCATTTCCAAAGATGCCTGGTGCTATAAGTTTCTATGCCTTTTAAGGATCTGCTGTGTAAATAAGGGGAGTTCCAAGATACTCCTACTACATGCTTGAGATTCAGGTATGTTGGGTCTGTTAAGTCATAGTTTCCACTCTTCAAAGCCTTGCCAACTTTCTTTGTCCATGTGAGCATATTACATTTTAAAATCCCTGTATTTTGATTTTTGTAGTGTTTCGTAACTGATTTTGAATTTTTTTTGTATATGGTGTGAAAAAGTAGTCCAGTTCTCCAAACACCATTTATTAAATAGATTTTCTTTTTCCCCACTATATATTCTTGCCTCTTTTGTCACAGATTAATTGACAATATATGTTTATTTCTGGGCTCTTTATCATGTTCCACTGATCCACATGTCTGTTTTTGTGCCAGCAGTATACTGTTTGGATAATTATATCTTCATAGTACAGTTTCAGCCTGGGAGCATGATACCTCCAGATTTGTTCTTTCTCAACATTGCTCTGATTATAAAGGGTCTTTTGGATTCCATGCAAATTTTAGGTTCATCTGTTCTACTTCTGTGAAAATGCCTTTGATATTTTGATAGGGACTGCAGTGAATCCATAGACTATCTTGGGGAGTATGGGCATTTTAATGATACTGATTTGTCCAATCCATGTGCATGGTACATCTTTCCATTTTTTTGTCTTGTTTACCATTTCTTTCATCAATGTTTTACAGTTTCCAGAGTACAGGTCTTTCACTGCCTTGGTGAAATTTATTCCTAGGTATTTACTCTTTTGATCCAATTATAAATGGGAGTGTTACTTAATTTCTCTTCTGATACTTCATTGTTCAGAGAAATGCAACAGACCTCTGTAAATTAAGCTTGTATCCTGCAACTTTTCTGAATTCATTTACTGAATTCAATTTTTTAATAACAATCACTTATTGAATAACAGTTTTTTGTTAAGTCTTTGGGGTTTTCTATATAAATTGACAGTATCATGTCACCTATAAACAGTGACAGTTTTATTACTTTCTTTTTAATTTGGATTTCTTTTGTGCGTGTGTGTGTGTGGCCTTTTTTTTTTTTTTTTTTTTTTTTCCTAATTGTCGTGACAAGAACTTCTAACATTATGTTGAATGAAAGTGGTGAGTATCTTTGTCTTATTCCGTTTTTTATAATTTTAAATTTTACTTAGTTTTGGCTGCACTGGGTCTTCATTGCTGTGCACAGGCTTTCTTTAGTTGCAGCAAGTGGGAGCTACTTTTCATTGTGATGCACGGGCTTCTCATCGTGGTAGCTTCTCTTGCGGCAAAGCACAGGCTAAAGGCACAAGGGCTTTAGTAGTTGCAGCATGCAGGCTCAGCAGCTGCAGCACGTGGGCTCGAGAGTACATACTCAGGAGCTGCAGTGCATGGGCTTAGTTGCTCTGTGACATGTGGAGTCTTCACATACCAGGGACTGAACACATGTCCCCTACACTGGCAGGCAGATTCTTATCCACTGTGCCACTAACTAAGTTCCTTGTCTTATTCTTGATCTTAGAGCAAAAGCCTTCAGATTTTCTCCACTGAGTATAATGTTAGCTGTGGGTTTTAATATATGTGTGGCCTTTATTATGTTGAGGTAGGTTCCCTGTATGCCTACTTTGCTGACAGTGAAAAGTGAAAGTGACAGTCACTCAGTTGTGTCTGACTCTTAGTAACCCCATGGACTGTATTCTCTAGGCCATAATACTGGAGTGGGTAGCCTTTCCCTTCTCCAGGGGAGCTTCCCAATCCAGGGATCGAACCCACGTCTCCCACATTGCAGGCGGATTCTTTACCAGCTGAACCACAAGGGAAGCCCAAGAATACTGGAGTGGGTAGCCTATCCCTTCTCCAGCAGATCTTCCTGACCCAGGGCAGGCAGATTCTTTACCAACTGAGCTATCAGGGACAGTTCTTATCATAAATAGGTCTGAACTTGTCTAATGCATTTTCTGCCTCTCTTGAGATGATGTGATTTTTATTTTTAAATTTGATAATGTGATATATCTAATTAACTGATTTGTAGATACTGTATCATCCTTGCATCCCTAGGATAAATCCCACTTGATCATGGTGTATGATCCTTTCAACATACTTAGTTTGATTTGATGCTTGGTTTGATAATATTCTGTTGCAGATTTTGCATTTACATTCATTAGTGATATTAGCCTGTAACTTTGTGTGTGTGTATTATCAGGTTATTATCTGGTTTTGTTATCAGGATGATGATGGCCTCATAGCATGAGTTTGAAAGTGTTCCTTCCTCACTAACTTTCTGAACAGTTTGAAAAGGAAAAGTATTAACCATTCTTTAAATGTGAGAGTTGGACTATGAAGAAAGCTGAATGCCGAAGAATTGATGCTTTTGAACTGTGGTGTTGGAGAAGACTCCTCAGAGTCCCTTGGACTGCAACGAGATCCAACCAGTCCATTCTGAAGGAGATCAGCCCTGGGTATTCTTTGGAAGGAATGATGCTAAAGCTGAAACTCCAGTACTTTGGCCACCTCATGCGAAGAGTTGACTCATTGGAGAAGACTCTGATGCTGGGAGGGATTGGGGGCAGGAGGGGAAGGGGACGACAGAGGATGAGATGGCTGGATGGCATCACCAACTCAATGAACGTGAATCTGAGTGAACCCCAGGAGTTGGTGATAGACGGGGGTGCCTAGCGTGCTGCGATTCACAGGGTTGCAAAGAGTCGGACATGACTGAGCAACTGAACTATACTGACTGAAATGTTGGGTAGAATTCACCTATGAAGCTATCTGATCCTGGACTTCTGTTTGTTAGAAGTTTTTTTTATTACTGATTTCATTTTATTACTGGTACTCAGTCTGTTCATATATTCTATTTCTTTCTGATTCAGTCTTGCAAGTTTGCACATTTCCAGGAATTTGTCCATTTCTTCTATGAAATCCATTTTATTAGCATATAATTCTTCATAGTAATCACTTATAATATTTGTATTTCTGTGGTGTCAGTTTTAACTTCTCCCTTTTTATCTCTGATTTTATTTATTTGGGCCCTCTCTCCTTTTTTCTTGATGAATCTAGCTAAAAGTTTATCAATTTCGTATATATTTTCAAGACTTCCCTGGTGGCTCAGTGGTAAATAATCTGCCTGCTAATGCAGAAGATACAGGTTCAATCCTAAGTCAGGAAGATCCCCTAGAGAAGGAAATGGCAACCTGCTTCAGGACTCTTGCCTGGGAAACCCCATGAACAGAGGAGCCTGAGAGGCTACAGTAAATGACTTCATGAAAAAGTCAGACACAAATTAGAGACCAAACAACAATATCATATATTATCAAAGGACCAACTCTTTTTTTTTTAATTAATTTTTATTTTTTTAGTTTGTTTTGCTTTACAATACTGTATTTGTTTTGCTATACATTGACATGAATCAGCCACGAGTGTACATGAACTCCCAGTCCCGACCCCCACTTCCCCTCTCCCGCCCCACACCTTCTCTCTGGATTATCCCCGTGCATCAGTCCCAAGCATCCTGCATCCTGCATCAAACTTGGACTGGCGATTCGTTTCACTTATGGTATCATACTTGTAAAAGAACGAAACTAGATCACTTTCTAACACCATACACAAAAATAAATTCAAAATGGATTAAAGATCTAAATGTAAGACCAGAAACTATAAAACTCTTAAGAGGAGAACATAGGCAAAACACTCTCTGACATAAATCACAGCAGGATCCTCTATGATCCACCTCCCAGAATACTGGAAATAAAAGCAAAAATAAACAAATGGGATCTAATTAAAATTAAAAGCTTCTGCACAACAAAGGAAACTATAAACAAGGTGAAAAGACAGCCTTCTGAATGGGAGAAAATAATAACAAATGAAACAACTGACAAACAACTAATCTCAAAAATATACAAGCAGCTTACGTAGCTCAACTCCAGAAAAATAAATGACCCAATCAAAAAATGGGCCAAAGAACTAAATAGACCCTTCTCCAAAGAAGACAAAGGACCAACTCTTAATTTCATTGATGTTTTATGTTTTTAGGTCTCTATTTCAGTTATTTCCACTCTCATCTTTTATTTCCTTTTTTCTCCTAACTTTCGGTTTTACTTGTTCTTCTTCTAGTTTCTTTAATGTGCATTTTGATTATTTGAGATTTTTCTTATATCATGAAGTGGGCCTGTATCACTTTGAACTTCCCTCTTAGAACTGTTTTATCTTCATCCCTCTTTGACTTTTCAATGATCCATTGATTGTTTAGTCTCCATATGTTTGTGGGCTTTTTTTTTTTTTTCCAGTTTTCTTCTTGTAGTTAATTTCTAATTTCATACCAGTGAAATCCAAAAAGATGTCTGACATATGCTGGAAAGAGTGTGAAGAAAAGGGAATCCTCCTACACTGTTAATAGGAACGTAAACTGGTACAGCCACTATGGAAAACAGTATGGAGCTTTCTCAAAAAACTAAAAACAGAGTTGCCATATGATCCAGCAATCCTGGTCTTGGGCATGTATCTGCAGAAAACCATAATTTGAAAAGCTGCATGCACCCCTGTGTTTACAGTAGCGCTATTTACAAAAACCAAGATAAGGAAACAACCCAAATGCCCACTGACAGAAGAATGGATAAAGATGTGGTACATACATACAACGGACTGTTACTGAGCCATAGAAAAGAATAAAATAATGCCATTTGCTGCTACATGGATGGACCTAAAGTTTATCACACTAAGAGAAGTCAGAAAGAGAAAGACAAATACCGTATGAATATAAGTCCTTTATCAAATACCTCTTTCACTTTGTGACTTGCCTTTTACCTCTCCTTAATGCTATCTTTTTCTTTAAATTTCATTTATTTGTTTTTGGCTGTGCTGGGTCTTCACTGCTGCACAGGCTTTCTCTAGTTGCAACAAATGGAGGATACTCTCCAGTTGTGATGCATGGTCTTCTCACTGTGGTGGCTTCTCTTGTTGCAGAGCACAGGCTCCAGGGAGCATAGGCTTCAGCAACAGCGGCACATGGGCTCAGTAGTTGTGGTTCCCAGGCTCTAGAGCACAAGCTCAATAGTTGTGGCGGGCAGATCAGTTGCTCTGCGGCATGTGGGATATTCCTGGACAGGGCTCGAACCCATGTCCTCTGCCCTGGCAAGTAGATTCTTTACCATTGAGCCACCAGGGAAGCCCTCCTTAATGACATCTTTTGAACAACAGATTTTCATTTTAATGAAGTACAACTTATCAATAAAAGATCTCTGTCTATCCCCAGGCTGGTTTGGTTTAGTCACTAAGTCATGTCCGACTCTTGTGGCCCCATGGACTGTAGCCTGCCAGGCTCCTCTGTCCATGGGATTTTCCAGGCAAGAATATTGGAGTGGATTGCCATTTCCTTCAGAAGGGATATTTTCCTATGGTTCCTTCAAGGTGCACAATTGCTCTAAATTGCACATTTATATTGACCATCCATTGGAATTCAGTTTGTAGTATATGCTGTGAAGTCAGGTTCAAGATTCACTGGTTTCAATACTGATCCAATACCATTTATTGACTAGGTCATCATCATTCTTCAGTCCAATAAGCCCAGCGTCACCTATTGTAAAGGACATCATTTCCCCACTGCACTGCAATACCACCTTTTTCATATCACTGGACGATAAACATGATAGTCTATTTCTGGACCCTCTATTCTGTTTCATTATTGTCTTTGCCTCCAAACCACAATGTCTTATTTTATAATAGTCTCATTTTTAGCTCTCAGTGGGAAAGCTTTCAGTATTTTACAACTGAATATGATGTATGCTGCAGGCTTTTAGATATCCTTTATTAGATTAAGAATATTCCCTTATACTCTTATTTTGCTAGAGTTTTTTTTATCATGAAGTCGTTTTGATTTAAACTACTATTTTAAGAAAATTATTAAAATGAGTCCTGCACTAGAGCTCCCAGAAAAGTACATTACCAAACTTACACAGTTCCGGGTCATAGTAAGTTGCACTTACTTCCATACCCATCTGAATGGTAAATTATATCAGAGCTCCACTTCCATCTGTACTATCTCCATGCTCACTTAGCAACATTTCCACTCTGTTAAATAATTTTAGGTGGTTTCTAGTCATGCTGAACTGCTATCAACTTTGGAATACCGATTTTGACATCAATTTTGTTTCTGTCAATCCTCTGATTTTGTGTGATATCTCCATAACTGTATTTTTCCCATATCTTTTGTTGGCTACAGTGCATAATCTTTTAGAATGTGATATTTTTCAGTAATGCATAAATATAATAGCAAAAATACACAAAAATGTTACAGAAGAAGATAGCCAAGTCAAACTTCATTTGAGCATATATACTGCCTTGTTTTAATTATGACTCATCATGTCCAGCCAATCAGACAGAAACATACGAATGAACTGATTATAATTCAATTCTATTCAAATGCAGATAATCAGGAGTAAAATATTATCTATTTGATTATAGGAAATTAAAAGTAATTACTTGACACAGTATATAAAAAACATGTTCTGACAGCCAACAATAGTTATTTCATTGTTGCTATTAGATTAGAGCCAAAATTACTCATCAGTTATGCTGAGCAGAGATCAGGAATGATTTTACAGCAGTGTATCATAATATGATTAATCATAGCTTCAAAAAGATTGCTTATAACCAGTACTACAAAATAAACATATATAATATTGCCAAAAATGATCACTATTTGTGTCTTATAATTTATAGGTCCATACTTACCCTCACACTTTTCAAGAATCTGGACTGTTTCTCCTATTTCTAAGACCAACCCTTGGGGAACAGATCCTCGAAAGCTGCATATCACTAGAAAACCAAAGATAAACATGTCAATTAGGATTTTTAAATACTGATATAGGTCTGTGTCACTAAAATTAGGCACTAAACCTTTCTTAAATATATGCTCTTTTAATTCATTTTTCAAATATGTAAGCCCCTGTAAGTCCTTGCAGGCATCTACATAACTAACAATAAGACAGCTTTCCTAAGGTCAAAAGTGTGCAATCTCTGAGCCATATCTTACAGTAAAATTAAAATAAATCGAATTAGCACTTAAGAATATAACATCACATCATCCACTCCTTAACAAATTCTTTATCGAGATCCTTGCTATTATTTCAATCTCCAGAGCATTCAGCACTCCATCTTCTTAACCTTTGCCATTAATTGACAAGAACATTAAAATTATGAACAAGCTTCCATTGTTGGAAACTGAGTGTTTTGTGCATATTCAGAGAACCTATGTAAACTTCCCATTTTAATAACTATCTTCATTCAAGAGTGGCTTTCAAATGATTTTTCAAATTAATGTATAAATAGAAAAGAAAACAATTATATTTGCTAGAAAAGCAAAAGGCTTGAAAAAAAAGTAGAGCTTTCTCTCTCTAATCATGGGACTATTTTCAGACCTATATAGTCTATTTGCAGGAATATCACAAAGAATAAACCTGTTAGTTATAGATGGTTTCACTCTATTCTTCTCTATATCTGTCAGGTACATCAGATATCACTGATCACTGCGAGCTTCAAGAATTTTAAAAAGAATAGATACATATTCATATATAACTAAATCACTTTGCTGTACATCTGAAACTAGCACATGTTTAATCAGCTATACTCCAATATAAAATTTAAAAAAAATTTTTAAAGAAAGATAAAATAATTTCTGCCTACATAGAATTTATCATTTCATTGGTGGTGGTGGGATAAGGAGTGTGAGATGAAAAGAAAAACATGCGCCATCCATATGGCGCTACAAGGTCTGTTTGCCCTGAGATCCACTCTCTGTGCTCCTCCCTTGTACTCTATGCCCCGGGGGAGCCTGTTCTCACAGGCAGCATCAACAGCCTCCTCCCTGCCCCATGGCTGGTTGGGTAAAGGGGTGGAGAACACTGCGAGATGCTGGAGGATTGGTGAGATTGGGATGTTTATTCCTGCAGGGGGTCTAGGGAACGGCTACACCCCTCCAATGAAGAATGTAGATTTCCCAGGTGGTGCAGAGGTAAAGGACCTGCCTGCCAATGCCAGAGATGCAGAAGACTCAGGTTCAATCCCTGGGTCTGGAGGACCCCCAGGAGGAGGACATGGCAATCCACTCCAGTATTCTTGCATGGAGAATCCCATGGACAGAGGAGCCTGGGGGGCCACAGTCCACAGGGTCACAAAGAGTTGGACATGACTGAAGCCGCTGAGCACACACACCGATGTATAGCCAATTTAGTGGCATAACCAGAAAGAGAGGAATTTTTCCAAATAATGCGTCATGAGAAAGCAATTTGACTATATATCCCTAATGGAACATATTCTAAGGATTTAAAAAAACTTCAAAAAAATCTTAGTCTGCCTTCACTAATCATACTGTGGATAGAGTGATTAGTAGTGCTACTCCACGACTGTTGTGTGAGTTCAGTTCAGTCGCTCAGTCGTGTCCGACTCTTTGCGACCCCATGAATCGCAGCACGCCAGGCCTCCCTGTCCATCACCAACTCCCAGAGTTCACTCAGATTCACGTCCATTGAGTCCATGATGCCATCCAGCCATCTCATCCTCGGTCATCCCCTTCCCCTCCTGCCCCCAATCCCTCCCAGCATCAGGGTCTTTTCCAATGAGTCAACTCTTCGCATGAGGTGGCCAAAGTACTGGAGCTTCAGTTTGAGCATCGTTCCTTCCAAAGAAATCCCAGGGTTGATCTCCTTCAGAATGGACTGGTTGGATCTCCTTGCAGTCCAAGGGACTCTCAAGAGTCTTCTCCAACACCACAGTTCAAAAGCATCAATTCTTCTGCGCTCAGCCTTCTTCACGGTCCAACTCTCACATCCATACATGACCACAGGAAAAACCATAGCCT
Organism: Aepyceros melampus; assembly: GCA_006408695.1. Taxonomy (NCBI): domain Eukaryota; kingdom Metazoa; phylum Chordata; class Mammalia; order Artiodactyla; family Bovidae; genus Aepyceros; species Aepyceros melampus. The sequence goes on from SJXQ01005435.1 coordinate 32,055, forward strand.
TGACTAGACGGACCTTAGTCGGTAAAGTAATGTCTCTGCTTTTGAATATACTATTAGATTGGTCATAACTTTTCTTCCAAGGAGTAAGCGTCTTTTAATTTCATGGCTGCAGTCACCATCTGCAGTGAGTACTGGAGATAATCAAGCAAGTAATTATCTAGGAATTTGCTTTTAAGGTACAGAAAATGCAGATGTAAGATTTATGAAGTAAAGACAATGTAGTAATGCACAGTTCCGGATGAGGCCTACAAACAATGACAAATCTCTAGCACTAAAATTGTCATTTCTAAATATACTATTTCCCACTAAAAGGAACCAGGGCTCCTCAGGAAAAAGCCAAGTTTAGGACAGAAAATGCTTAACGTAAGCATGGAATACCTTAGCATACTAAAAATCAAGGAAGCTATGATTAATAGCTAAACTACTATGGTCAAGTCAAAAGAACTTTCAGCACCAGAAGAGTTCCACTACTCACTAAAAGGATAGTATATCAATATATTTACATTCATAACTTAATAAGATTGATGATTCCCCAAAAAGTTTATTGGTCACTTTTCAAAGGTTGCTAAGGAATCCATTTACTACTATGAATATTCACAAAACAGGGGAAAAAACAGAACAGAAAAAAAAAAAAAGAAAGAAAACACACTTTTCTAATACAAACTAGACCTCAGTATACCCACATAGTTGACAAGAAGTTTCTCTGTAAAAATACTCTAGACAACAAACAAAGAAGTGATGGCAAAGGTAGAATATCTCCATTTGGTGACTCCCAATAAATGAATGGGTATAGGAAATGATCATCGGTAGCTCGAACATCATGAAAAGAGGAGACAAGAAATTATATAACTACTAAACAAAGTGCCACCTGAAGAAATCATAAAACTCAAACCTGAATATGGTGATGCTTACAGAAATGTCAACTTAAAGGAAATACTGGGAATAAGGAGCATATTAAATGAATTCACAGAAATATGATTAGCAAGATTCAGATCATGAGACAAAAAAATGCAGTTTCTTTAACAAAATACTGCAAGGAAAAAAAAAAAGAGATGGAGAACTCAATAAAACAGGCTCAGCTGTATCAACTCCATATACAGTAGTACCAAAAATAATAAGACACCTAGGAATAAATTTAATCAAAGAGGTACTGAAAACTACAAAACACTGCTAAGAGAAATTAAGAGCTAATTAAGCATAAAGACACCCCATGTTCATGGATTGGTAGAATGGATATTAAGATGACACTACTACCCAAGGTAGTCCGCAGACTCAATGAAATCTCTAACAAAATCCCCAAGAAATAGAAAACACATCCTAACATTCACATGGAATTTCAAGAGACCCAAATATCCAAAACAATCTTAACAAAGAACAAAGGTGGACAACTCTCACTTTCAAGCTTCAAAACTTACAACAAAAGTACAGTAATCAAGATAGTGTATGGTACTGGAATAAGGATTATATGGATCAACGGAAAATATATTAAGTTCCCTATACAAGAACATTCAAGTTGCGAGCCTTCAAAGATGCAAATATGCATTTGCATGTCCAACTATGTCAGTTAGTCCACATCTGGCGTACACTGTCACGTGTGTGCATACTCTACGAGTGGTTATGCTTCTGTGTAGTTTACTGTACAGAATTATATAGAATGGGGCTTCCCAAGTGGCTCGGTGGTAAAGAATCCACCAGCCAATTCAGGAGACACAGGAAACACGGGTTCAATTCCTGGGTCAGAGGAATCTGGAGGAGGAAATGGCAGCCTGGAGGAGGTAATGGCAGCCCACTCCAGTATTCCTGCCTGAAGAATATCATAGACAAAGGAGCCTGGCAGACTGTAGTCCATGGGGTCACAAAGCAGTTGGACATGACTTAGTGACTAAACAATAACAACATAATTAATATAAGTTAAGTACCTAGGATAGTACCTGGTACAAAGTACTATGTAAGTGTTTGAAATTATTATTCTGCTATTTATTTTTAAAGTATATACATACATATATATATTGTATACATATATTGTCACTCTGCTTATTTAACTTATATCAGAGTACATCATGTGAAATGCCAGGCTGGATGAAGCACAAGCTGGAATAAGATTGCTGGGAGAAATATCAATAACCTCAATGCAGATGACACCACCCTTATGGCAGAAAGTGAAGAGGAACTAAAAAGCCTCTTAATGAAAGTGAAAGAGAAGGGAGAAAAAGTTGGCTTTTTCACTCAACATTCAGAAAACTAAGATTATGGCATCTGGTCTCATCACTTCATGGCAAATAGATGGGGAAACAGTGACAGACTTTATTTTGGGGGACTCCAAAATTACTGCAGATGGTGACTGCAGTCATGAAATTAAAAGACGCTTACTTCTTGGAAGGAAAGCTATGACCAACCTAGACAGACAGCATATTAAAAAGCAGAGACATCACTTTACCAACAAAGGTCCGCCTAGTCAAAGCTATGGTTTTTCCAGAAGTCATGTATGGATGTGAGAGTTGGACTGTGAAGAAAGCTGAGTGCCAAAGAATTGATGCTTTTGAACTGTGGTGTTGGAGAAGACTCTTGAGAGTCCCTTGGACTGCAAGGAGATCCAAACCGTCCATCCTAAAGGAGATCAGTCCTGGGTGTTCATTGGAAGGACTGATGTTGAAGCTGAAACTCCAATACTTTGGCCACCTGATGCAAAGAACTGACTCATTGGAAAAGACGCTGATGCTGGGAAAGATTGAAGGAGGGAGGAGAAGGGGACAACAAAGGATGAGATGGTTGGATGGCATCACCAACGCGATGGACATGAGTTTGAGTGGGCTCCAGGAGTTGGTGATGGACAGGGAAGCCTGGCGTGCTGAAGTCCATGGGGTGGCAAAGAGTCAGACACAACTGAGCAACTGAACTGAACTGAATATACACAGAAAGAGTGTGTAATATCAAAACATTTATGGCAGTTACCTGGGCTGGGTGAGGAGAAAAGTGGGGATACACTTGGGGGAAATGAGTTAAGAGGCTTTAAGAGTACTACTTTCTATAGTTTTTTTAAAAGCTGTATGGATTTTTTAAAAGTATGTACACTGTATTTGCCAATACCATGTATAAGCACACTGCATCTATGTAAAGGCATCTACAATATCTTTAAAGTAGTGTTCTTTTCAATATAATTCTAGTAATACAAAATATCATAGGATGAACACTAAAATTTATTTTCTGCTACTTGAAATAAAAGAAACCACCATTGCTAAATCTTTTAGTATAAACACTAGCCATCAGAAGAGAATTCTGAGTCTTCCCTTTTATTTTTAATTTTTTAACAACACACTAAAATTTATTCTACAAACAAAATTCTTTGAGCAGGAAATTTAAAGAGACTATTCCATTTTATCTCATAAAAATTATCAAGTAATTTTTAAAGTTTAACAAACATAGCCTATAAAGTAGCTGTCATGTAAAGCAAATTAAGCAGTGAGTGGCAACCCACTCCAGTACTCTTGCCTGGAAAATCCCATGGACAGAGGAGCCTGGTAGGCTACAGTTCCATGGGGTCACAAGGAGTCAGACACGACTGAGTGACTTCACTCACTTCTCTACTTTTAAATGAAAACCAGCTACTCACAAACTAAGAAATATTGGGTGATCTTTTTGTATTTCTAGCTAAGAGCACTTAAAATTAGAGACAATCTTTTTAAAATGTGCTTCAAAAACACTACAGGCAAAGAGAAAATTTTAAGGGAGTGAACATGTTTTAATATAAGACATAAGCTAGATATCTCAACTGAGTCCCAAACAAGATTCAGTCATGAGGTGAGGAAGAGACCTGGTAATGTCTGGTGAGACAGGAGAAGAATAAAGATTTAAAAAGGTGGTTTGCAGAGAGATAAATGGGGAAGCTAAGAGTAGAGGGATGAAGGACAGATGGAAGAGGACAGCAAGGGGTCAGTCTCCCATCCTGGTCAAAGAGGCAGTGAATTATTAGGGAGAGATATACACAGAGAAGGCAATGGCACCCGACTCCAGTACTCTTGCCTGGAAAATCCTATGGACGGAGGAGCCTGGTGGGCTGCAGTGGATGGGGTCGCTAAGAGTCGGACATGACTGAGCAACTTCACTTTCACTTTTCACTTTCATGCATTGGAGAAGGAAATGGCAACCCACTCCAGTGTTCTTGCCTGGACAGTCCTAGAAATGGGGGAGCCTGGTGGGCTGCCGTCTCTGGGGTCACACAGAGTCGGACATGACTGAAGTGACTTGGTAGCAGCATAAACAGAGGGGGCCTTCCCCAGTGTCTCAGTGGTAAAGAATCCGCCTACAATGCAGGAGACATGAGTTCAATTCTTGGGTAGGGAAGATCCCCCGATGGAAGGCATGGCAACCCACTCCAGTATTCCGGCCTGAGGAATCTCATGGACAGAGGTGCCTGGTGGGTTACAGTCCATAGGGTCCCAAAGAGTCGGATGCGACTGAGCTACTGAGCATGCACACATGCACAGACAGAAGAGTTATGGCTTCCTCTCCAGGAATCTGAGACTCAGGAGCACAAGCAGTGCACACACTGCAGCTCCAGCACTGACTTAGAGTACAGGTGTCAAAAACCTCAGTTACAAGGGCAGTTTGAGAATTCTCGGTAATTAAAAAAAAAAATATATATATATATATAAAGAAAAAAACATTAACATGTAGCACCATACTTCAGTTTTAGAACCTGTTTCTGTCCTTTATCTAATTAAAATAAAGAATTTAAAAGAAAATGCAACCCAAGGTACTAGTTCCATTTACTTTATGAGCTAATAAAAATGTAAAGATCATTTCCTCAATCAATAATCTATTTCCAACTTACAATCTCCAAATACCACAGAGAAAAATACTCTCATATGTATCAAAGTTAGTAAGTCATTCATACAGCAATAATGCCTACTACAACACAGTATTTTCTTACTGAAAGTATACATAAACTCTAATCCAGAGTTAGTAAAGATTAGTGCAGTGTATTTACTTTATTTTACTGAAGAGGAAAATAGAAGGTAGTTAAGTGATTTGTTCACAATCCTTACAGATTTTCCATGTGAGGAACAGTAGTGCCTAGTTCCTGTGAGAATAAATTCTAGTATTCTTTTATCTTTTCTCCTAGATCTAAAATCACTCTTATGCTCCTCCATTTCCATTCCTAAAATTGCTTTTTCCCTTGATTAAAATGTTTCATTGGCTCCCTACTGCCCACAGAATAAAAGCCATATTCCTCCTTACATCCAGGGCCCTCGACACTCTTGGCCAAACCTGCCCTCAGGCTCCTCCCAATGACAGAAGACGAGGCCTAGTCGCTGTTCTGCAAAACAAGTCTCCAGCACATAACCCTGCACAGGCCTCCCTTTCCCATGTCACTGTGTCCTACTGCCTGGATCCTCTCTCCTGATTCCTCTCCTCTGACAAAAACCCTATCCACACATCAAGGTTGTTTTTGCACTATTAGAAATGAATCCTCCAGGCCCTGAAGTCCTCCAGCACATTCTACTTCTAACACATGACTGACCTTAATTGTAGCTTCGTGCATGCGTGCATCAAGCATCCTCTCACTTAACTGTTCTGTAGGCCCAGCACTCCTAACTCTCATGTTTTTCAGAAACTGTCCCAATCTCTATGATTTCAGTGGGGCTATCAGTCACACCCTCTCCACCGCTTCCAAGCAGGCATGTAAAGCAGACTGGGCCACACCATTCACTCCCTGAACCTTCCCAACAGGAACTAACTCTTTCCTATTTCATCATGAACTGTAAAAAATGTTACCCCAGAGCTGCCAGGAGCTATGGTCCCCAAAGTGAAAACAGTAAATTTTTTGAAGTTAATGACTGCAAAAAATAATTCAACACACAGGCATATACCAAAATGTATAATGGAAACACAGATATCCTGACTTGTTGAGGCCCTGATCCCAGTCTTCTGAGGTCAGATCCATTCACGCCTTTTTTAGTTATATGAACCAGTAAATTCTCCTTTCTGCTTCAGTTTGAGATGGATTTCTAATAATTATAATTGAAAGAATCCCCATGGAAAACAGTATGGAGGTTTCTCAGAAAACTAAAAATAGAATTACCGTTATGATCCAGCAATCTCACTTCTGGGCATAGATCCAGACTAAACCATAAGTAAAAAAGAAACATGCATCCCAGCAGCACTATTCACAACAGCCAAGACATGGGGACAATCCCAGTGTCCATCGACAGACAAATAGATAAAGAAGACATGGTACATATATACAACGCAATATTGCTCAGCCATAAAAACAGTAAAACGATGCCATTTGCAGCTACATGGATGAACCTAGAAATTACCATACTAACAAAGAAAGTCCAAAAGAGAAAGGCAAATACCATGTAATATCACTTATATGCGGAATCTGAAACATGACACAAATGAGCCTCTCTATGAAACAGAAACAGAATTATGGACATAGAGAACACACTGGTGGTTGCCAAGGGGGACAGGGTTAAGGGAGGGATGAAGTGGGAGGCAGAGGTAAACTTTTATACGAAGGATGGATAAACAGCAAGGTCCTGCTGTACAGCACAGAGAACTGTATTCAATCTCTTATGATAAACCATAATGGAAAGAAATATTTTTAAAAAGAAAATATATATATAACTGAATCACTTTGCTGTACAGCAGCAATTAACACAACATTGTAAATCAACTATAGTTCAATTTTTTTAAAAAGATTCCTCAAGAACTGGAGTATGTTTGTTTACTCCATTAAATTTTCCACAGTGCAGGTATTCAACAAATATTTCTAGACTAATTCCTATCTTCCAGTGGTTTTTAAGATTCAATGATATAGCTTTTTTTTTTCAAGCCTTTTTAAGGAATCAGTGTCTGAATTCAAGACTCAAAGAGCCAAACTGTATGACTTTGAATAAGTTACCATATGTCTCTGACCTTGGTGATGCCATCTGAAAAATAAGAACCCTGTGTTACATTATGGTCCCTTCTAGATCTAAAGTTCCATAAATAAATAATTCTTAGCTAAAAATTCTTGTCTACTTGCACTGTTTTAACTACTAACTTCATAAAACTTCCCTAATTTAATTTAATTTAATCATCTAGATTAAAAGTCTTGAAAGTAGGTAAATCTGTAAAGTCTTCCTTCATTGTTCCCAGAACCTCAGTTCAGTCAGTTCAGTCGCTCAGTTGTGTCCGATTCTTTGTGTCCCCAGAGCCTAGTACATACCAGATCTTCTATAAATGTCTACTAAATCAATAAAAGACTCCATTTGAAGTATTTTCACTTTCCAGTTAGACTTGTGTTTTGAATTTCATGTTACTACCTGTTTTTCATTACCTCAGGAAACCTCCTCCTCCACTTCTGTCAAGAAACAAAGTTTAATTTTCTTTTCCCTTTTGTGGTTCCTGCAACAAACTACAGTTGATACCATCTTGCCAATCTCTGTAACATGTAATCTCAGTTCAGTTCAGTCGCTCAGTCATGTCCGACTCTTTAGGATCCCATGAATCGCAGCACACCCAGCCTCCCTGTTCATCACCACCTCCCGGAGTTCACTCAGACTCATGTCCATCGAGTTGGTGATGCCATCCAGCCATCTCATCCTCTGTCATCCCCTTCTCCTCCTGCCCCCAATCCCTACCAGCATCAGAGTCTTTTCCAATGAGTCAACTCTTCGCATGAGGTGGCCAAAGTACTGGAGTTTCAGCTGTAGCCTCATTCCTTCCACAGAACCACCAGGGCTGATCTCCTTTAGGATGGACTGGTTGGATCTCCTTGCAGTCCAAGGGACTCTCAAGAGTCTTCTCCAACACCACAGTTCAAAAGCATCAATTCTTCGGCGCTCAGCCTTCTTCACAGTCCAACTCTCACATCCATTCATGACCACTGGAAAAACCATAGCCTTGACTAGACGGACCTTAGTTGGCAAGGTAACGTCTCTGCTTTTTAATATGCTATCTAGGTTGGTCATAACTTTCCTTCCAAGGAGTAAGCGTCTTTTAATTTCATGGCTGCAGTCACCATCTACAGTGATTTTGGAGCCCAAAAAAATAAAGTCTGACACTGTTTCCACTGTTTCCCCATCTATTTCCCATGAAGTGATGGGACCAGATGCCATGATCTGCATTTTCTGAATGTTAAGCTTTAAGCCAATCTTTTCACTCTCCTCTTTTACTTTCATCAAGAGGCTTTTTAGTTCCTCTTCACTTTCTGCCATAAGGGCGGTGTCATCTGCATATCTGAGGTTATTGATATTTCTCCAGGCAATCTTGATTCCAGCTTGTGCTTCTTCCAGTCCAGCGTTTCTCATGATGTACTCTGCATATAAGTTAAATAAGCAGGGTGACAGTATACAGCCTTGACGTACTCCTTTTCCTATTTGGAACCAGTCTGTTGTTCCACGTCCACTTCTAACTTGCTTCCTGACCTGCATATTGGTTTCGCAAGAGGCAGGTCAGGTGGTCTGGTATACCCATCTCTTAAAGAATTTTCCACAGTTTATTGTGATCCACACAGTCAAAGGCTTTGGCATAGTCAATAAAGCAGGAATATGTTTTTCTGGAACTCTCTGGCTTTTTTGATGATCCAGCGGATGTTGGTAATTTGATCTCTGGTTCCTCTGCCCAGTATCATCTTTATCTTCCACCTTCTAATCACAACTGAAAATAATTTCAAACTCTATTTTCAGAGCTGAATTGCTTAATAATTTCTATCAACTTATATCTTCATTTAAATATGTTTGAAAGGCTTTCACAGACAAAAATTGCATGGGTTCCTTTCTCTCAATGTTGGAGTTTATTTTAAACTACATACTCTCTATGAAGTGAACAATTAGGGACTATCCAGAAAAAAAATCCCGAAGTTAAAGTATATTTAAGAACCACTCTAGGGGCTTCTTTGATGGTCCAGTGGTTAAGAATTCACCTGCCAATGCAAGGGACACAAGTTTGATCCCTGGCCTGGGGAAATCCCACTTGCCATTGGACAACTAAGCCCGTGTGCCACAACTACGGAAGCCCAAGAACCTAGAGTTTGTGCTCCACAATGAGAAGACACTGTGATGAAAAGTCACTGCCTGCCGCAACTAGAGAAAGTTCATGCCCAGCAACAAAGAACCAGCACAGCCAAAAATAAAAATTTTTTAAATGGGCAAAGTACTGAGTAGACATTTCTCCAAAAACAATACACAAATGGCCAATAAACACATGAAAAGATGCTCAACTTCACTAATTATCATGGAAAATGCAAATCAAAACCACAGTGAAATACCACTTCACACCCATTTGGATAGCCATTTATAAAAAGCTTTTTTAAGAAAAATATCACGTATTAGCAAGGATGTAAAGAGACGGAATCCTTCTGCATTGCTGATGGGAAAGTAAAAATGGTACAGGCAATATAGAAAATAGTATGGGTGGTTCCTCAAAAAAACTAAACATAAAATTACGAAATGCTAAGTAATTCCAAAGGATTTAAAAACAGGTAGTCAAACAGGTACTTGGATGCCAAATGTTCATTACAGCATTATTCACAACAGTAAAAGAAACAACCCAAGAGTCCATCAGTAAAGAACGGGTAATTGGGAGACTGGAACCGTATTACACACACTACTATGTATAAAACAACGAATGAGAACTCACTGCATAGCACAGGGAGCCCTACTTGGTGCTCTGTGATGACTTAAATGGGAAGGAAGTTCAAAAAAGAGGGGATATGTGTACACAGCAGGAACCGGCACATCAGTGTAGAGCAACCATACGCCAATAAAAAATAATAACAATAAACAACCCCTCCTCCTTCCTGGTTTTCCTCATGATAATAAAACGGCTGTCACAGTACCAGATGTCTTACCTACGTGCAGCCATCCAGAGCGGAAACTGGCCCCTGCACAGACCAAATCTGCATTAGGCTCTATCCCTCCCAGATCACTGCCTCTGTTCCAAAGCCAGGTCTTCCTATGGAGCGCAGCCTTGGCCATGAGTTAGTTCTTTTAACAGGCCTAAGGTTTTCATAAAGGCACCACATCTCACTCCAAAGGAAAGCAAAGGGGCCACTTCTGTCTTTCACAGAGTTGATTACCGTTTCCCATGCACAAGTTCAATTCAGGTTTAGCTTGAAAATGCATGACTAGGTAAAGAAGTAAAGGGCAGAGTAGCTGGCAAATAGGGAAAAATAAAGAATAATACTCGAAGTAGCTACAGAGAACAGAAATGAAGAGAGTTAGAAAGAACATCAAAACAAAACTATTATTTCAAGTCACTGATACCAAGCTGATGGAGTCTCACACATCCTCAGTCTACCCTGGTCTGGTCCTCTCCGGTCATGCTCAGTCATGTTCAACTCTTTGTGACCCCATGGACTGTACTCTGCCAGCTCCTCTGTCCATGGAATTTTCCAGGCAAGAATACTGGAATGGGTTGCCATTTCCTACTCCAGGGGATCTTCCTGACCCAGGGACCAAAACCACGCCTCTGCATCTCCTGCACTGGCAGGTGGATTCTTCACCACTAGCACCACCTGGAAAGTCTATATTCCCACCACCACTACCACCCCCAAATTCCCAGAAAGCATCACAGCCAGATGAGAAAAGTAATAAACAAACGAGAGAACCACTGACTGGAGTTAGTGATTTTCCTTGGGATTTCAGTAAGAAAGAAACAAGCATCACTGTATTATTGTTATAATGACTTGTTTGCATTAATAACTTCCAATAGTCAGAAAGTCCAGTTAAACAATTGATGCCGAAGAAGTTGAAATGGTAGTACAGGACACTATTTTTGTAATGCCCCAGAATTTATTCCTCCAAGCCTCTATCAACTTTGAAATTTCTGAAGATACAAATCTGTGGAGAAAATGATGCTCTATACTTTTCGAGGGTGCAGAGAGGCAGGTATTCTTACTGTCCTGGTGATAGTTAATTTCTAACAACCAACTGCTCAGAAGTAGATTAGATAAATCACAGTACCTAATACAGTGCCTGATGCAACAGCAGTCATTAAAACAATGACATTCCAGTTATAAGAAAAGGTTTGTAGTAGAACAGATTTAAAATAAAAACTGTTGGGACTTCCCTGGTGGTCCACTGGTTAAGACTCTGCACTTCCACTGCAGCAGGCACAGGTTCGATCCCTGGTCATGGAACTAAGATTCCACATGTCATGCAGCCTGGCCAAAAAATAAATTACTTGTGCTTCAAAAAATAAAAGAATTCTATGACAATATAAACAGTACAGTCCTAAATTTATTTTAAATGCCTACATCAGAAAAAAAGACTGGAAAGATATTCCAGCATGTTTTGAGGGGTTATGTCTGAAAATAAATCATATCTTAAAAATAAGATATCACCCTTATTTTCTTTTTTGTGTATTTTTCTGTGTTTACTAACATGTCTATATGAACCTGTATCTTATGTAATCAGAGCAGAAATGTTATACAAAAAATAAACTCGAATGTATTCAACATATTGAATTCATGATACAGGGCAAAACAGAACATATTATTTATATTAAACTCCAACAAAAATCTTTTCTTGGTGTTTTTAAAGGTTTAACCTTGAGTTCTACAGGAAAAGTCACTCATCTAAAACACAGCTTCCCCAAAGGTGTCAGATGAAAGACATATTGTTGGAGTTAGTTCAAATTGCATCCCAATTATCTGCTACAAGTTTTCTGAATCACTGCCATGATAACTGTGAAACTCCAGGTGAGATGGATTCACATTGGAATCCTACAGGCTTCCACCCAAAAATCAGTCATCTAAACTCAGCCACAGGCAGTAAACCTTCCTAACAGGTTCAAGAAAAAGAAAAGCTGAGGGGAAAAAATTGTATTCATGATGTCACAAATTTCTAATAAGTAAATATTATTAGACTTACAGCCTGCCTTTTAAAATACTATCAGGATCAACAAAGCAAAATAAAACTCTTCACTAAATTGGACTCCTAATTAAGCATTTATTGATCCCTCACTATGTGCTAGGTCCTGGGGTTACAAAACATGAAGACAAAATTCCTTGTCCTTGAGAAGCTCAATCCTTCCAGGCAAAGAGATGCAATTAAGCATGATCTAAAGGGATAAGTGCCATAACTAGAGGTTGGTACCAACTGCCGCAGGAGCAAGAAGCAGTGCTTATTACTGGGCAGAGCTGGGGAAGGCATCAAAGAAGAGGTGACATTTCCGCTTTTTAAGGTGGTACTCCTCAGGCAGAGAAAGGCAGTCGCTGCATTCTTGTCACATGATAAGAACTGAGCAAAGTGACAAAGGTAGGAAAGTGTTAGGTTCGTCTGGAAAAGGATGAGTTGTCCAGCATATCTAAAGCATCAGGGATGTGGAAAGAACAACAGAAACAAAACTTAAGAAAGGCTTCGTGCCTCCCTTGCTCCAGTTCATGAAGATAGAAACAGACTTGGAGTCTTTTAATGCTAATGTGTCTTCGTCATTTCCCACACTGAAAAGAAAGGCCGCACAGACCTCTTAGCAGCACCCTTCCTCCGAGGCCATAAGCCCCCGTCTGGCCAGGAGCCCACCCAACCCCAGGCACTCTCAGGTTCACACAGCTGGCACTGCCAAGAAATGTTCCATAAGCCACCCAAATAGTGTGCACTCAAAACACAACAAAGCAGAATCTGCTCCTTTACAAACTGGACACTTCACTCTAGGTAATAAATGTTTTTCCCCCATTCTGTTCAATATTTTTATCAGCTCACTTGGAAAAGGTCAGAAAGCAGGTTTATCAGTTGTGTAGGTAAAAAAGTTCAAGGAAAAGATAATAACAGGTGGGATGACAAACTCAAGCTACAAAAAAGACTTGACAAGTTGTACTAATAAGCCAAATACAGGGAACCTACTCTTCAACTTAGGACCAACAGGATGAGCCAAATATGCTCTCCCTCAATGAAATGTGATGAAAATAAATGTAAAATCTTTCTTAAATGAAACTTAAGTTTTACATTCATGTCTATTATCAATAGCACACATTCAGGATGCAAGAGATCTAACTTGACTTCATATGAAATAAAATCTAGAACTTAGCTGTTATGAAACCAATATGAGTAATTAGTGTGAAATGGCAGATGAAAAGTCTCCAAATATCAGGTTTTATACCAAATCAACAAAAAACATCCAATTCAATCCTACAAATACGTGTATGAAACCTTCTACATGGCTGGTACTGAGTAATGTCTGTCAAGAACACAAAGATACCGTTAACCCTGTGACTGCTGCTGCTGCTGCTGCTAAGTCACTTCAGTTGTGTCCGACTCTGTGCGACCCCATAGATGGAAGCCCACCAGATTCCCCCATCCCTGGGATTCTCCAGGCAAGAACACTGGAGTGGGTTGCCATTTCAGGCTTAAACTGTGCAGGTCCATTCATCTGTGAATTTTTTCAGTAAATACAGTACTTGTATTTTCATTTTACAGATCTTTAAATCAACTAAATTGGGGGAAATTTTGTATTTAATTAGAGATCACAATAAGTGGAATCAAAGGAACCGGGGTTGAAGTTCTGATTCTATTCAAATTGTTTCAGCTTCTTGCCCTGGGGTGAGTCATTTACCAACTCCTTTGTCCTTGAGACAGAAATAGTAGAACACAGATTTTTTACTGTATAAGAGGTTGCCGCCAATCCACTGCATTATTCAAGAGTCAATTGTAAATAAGCCACAATCTCTCTCTCTCTATTTTTTTTAACCACACCAGGCTAACTCTTAAGAGTCCCGACCAGGGATCAAACCCGTGCCCCAGGAAATGCACTGGAAGCACAGAGTCTTGACTGATGGACTGCCAGGGAAGTCCCAACACAATCCCTACTTCTAAAAGTTTACAGCCTAAAGCAGAGTTTTTAAACATGGGTCACAGTATCAACTGAGTTGCCACCTATGTTTTTTAATGGAAATAGAAACGAACAGAAACACCAGAGTACACTCTACAAAGTACTATATCATGAAACTTCTTTTTCATGTGTGTGTATAGTGTAAACATATACACATAAGATGTAATATTTTAAATGTGTTTATTATAGATTGCAGGCAAAAGTTAGAAGGACATTAATCTTATGGAAGAGGATAAATTAAATATATCACTACAAGATATTAAGTATCACAGAACTTAAAAGAATAAAATCTACCTGGCTGGAGAAAGACAGGGGTATGGTCAAGGGTTTAGAAAAAGATGTACAAAGACAGTAATGTACAACAAAGCCTTAACAGATAGGAAAGAATCTGAGACGAGGATGGGGTTGGGAGGAGGTACCACATGTAGAAAGAATAAAATGAACAAAGACATGAAGCAGCAATTAACAAGAGGGGTTTAATAGGCGGCACAAACCGTAATGGCACATGGCAGCAATGGTATAATTAAGTCCAGACAGAAGAACTTGGGGAACGTTCAGTTTGGCTAAAGTGTAAAGTACAAGCAAGTCAGCAAATGCAGCTGAAAAATCAAACTTGAGCCATAACATGCAGTGCCAGGCACACAGTAAAGTTATTCCACTGGTTTTATTTACTATCCCTGGAGCCTTAAACCAGATCATCTTTAAGATGCCTCACAATTCTAAAATTTTATGACTAACTGAAGGGCTAAGATGGAAGTTATTTATATGTAGACACAGAACACAAACTTACAAGAAATTACAAGGAGTCTATTCAACAAGGAAGAATGTCCTCATCACAGCTAACAATAAAATGGGCCGTCTCAAAAAGTGGTGAGGGCAAAGTCATAGATGTATTTGAAGAAAAGTCAAAGTATGATACTAAGTCTGTAATATAAAGTTCTTCATTTATCATACAGTAATTCTTGCATCAATTTTTGTTCTCATTCATCAATCATCGACAACAGCTCATGAATGAGTTCTGAAAAGAGAGGGAGAAACAGATGGAAGCAGGAGGCTGGGATTTTATTCCCCTTGCAGATAAGTGGAAAAACAGAAAATTTCTGAATGACAGTTCCCAACAGAGTCATTGTTTTTACTAGAATGTCCTAATGTGTGATATAGCAAGTCAACTCACACACTTGGGCCACAGATAAAATAATTTGGCAATATACTTCTGAAAAATTTTTTAAAGTTCCCTGAACCTTTATGCGGAAAAAAAATCTTGCTTTTCTATACAAAATCTGTCAAGAGAGGGTATGTAAGAGTCTTTAGAGCATAATCATAATAAACAGATTTGTTCATTATGGTAAAAGTATAGCATTGCAATTAAAGTCCTAATATAGCATATCCAATAATGCTTACACACTGCAAATAAATTCAGATCATTCTTCTCATCAAGAATAAAGATGCAATAATTCAAAAAAGATTCATAATACAAACCATTAAAAATTGAAATTCAGCACCAGTGTAAAAGTATGGTATGAATAAAAAGTACTTTCAACTTCAATGACCATTCTTTTGAGACATCATGCTTCAGAATGTGTCTAAAAATGACAGAAAATGGTGTCATTTACAATTAAGCTTTTTATTTCTAAAGCACATTCTCTCATAAACTGCATGATAAAATTAGCTGTAACATTTGTATAGTCTATAAAATATTGTTCCATATTGACTTTTCTGTTAAAATGTTGATAATTTCCTGCTGATTATTTCCTGCTTACAGAATGGCAGATCAAAACAAAGCCATCTTGATTTAAGGAGGCACTCAATAAACGTTTGCTGAAATCAACGATTTTCTTCTCTACTAAAAATACCTTTAAAAAGAGGGCAGTAGTTACTCCTGGGCATATACCCAGAGAAAAATATGGTCTGAAAAGATAAATGCATCCCAACATTCACTGCAGCACTGTTTACAACAGCCAAGATATGGAAACAACTTAATGTTCACTGACAGAAGAATGGATAAAGAAGATGTGATACACACATACAATGGAATATTACTTGGCCATTAAAAAGAATAAAATCATTCCATCTGCAGCAATATGGATGGACCTAGAGATTGTCAATGGCACTCCATTCCAGTACTCTTGCCTGGAAAATCCCATGGAAGGAGGAACCTGGTGGGCTGCAGTCCATGGGGTCGCTGAGAGTCAGGCACGACTGAGCGACTTCACTTTCACTTTTCACTGTCATGCATCAGAGAAGGAAATGGCAACCCACTCCAGTGTTCTTGCCTGGAGAATCCCAGGGACAGGGGAGCCTGGTGGGCTGCCGTCTATGGCGTCGCACAGAGTTGGACACGACTGAAGCGACTTAGCAGCAGAGATTGTCATACTGAGTGAAGTCAGACAGACAGAGAAAGAAAATATCACATGATATCATTTATATGGAGAGTCTTTAAAAATGATACAAATGAACTTACTTACAAAACAGAAACAGACTCACAGACTTAGAGAAGGAACTTACGGTTGGCAGGGGGAGGTGATGGGGAGGGATAGTCGGGAAGTTTGAGATTGACATGTATTTTTAAACACACTGCTATTCTTAAAATGGATAACCCAACAAGGACCTACTTAGAGCATAGGGAACTGTACTCAATATTCTGTAACAATCTAATGGGGGAAAGAATTTGAAAACTATGGATAACTGAATCACTTTGTTGCACACCTGAAACTAACACAACATTGTTTGTTAATTAACTGTGCTCCGATATAAAATAAAAAGTTTTTTAAAAAAGAGGGTGATAGTACCCAACATACTCCTCAGGGCTGTTAAAAACCTGCCTTCTGAATTGTCAAACCTTGAATCTGTTCCCATCAGCAATGCAAATCATTATATCCAGATGCAGAACAATAAATACTATGCAGTCTTATAAAAATGCCTAGTATAGAAATAAATGTTCTTAAATATAACTATCCAATATAAGTTTGGAAGCCTTTATCTTTTGAGCCAGAGACACACACTGCTGACAAATTCTTTTCAGAGATAACATGGTATAACAAAAGCAGCTGTGGATCAGAATCCCAAAGTCCTAGGTTCAAATCCCAAATCAGCACTTCATTGGCTTAAGTATCTTTGGTCAGTCACTTAATTTCCTTCTGCTGAAGGTTCTTTCTCATCTGTTTAAAAAAAAAAGTGGGGACAGGTGATATCATGGTGTCAGGCTCAAGCAGGATCATGACATGGAAGTTTCCCTGTAAACACTAAACCCCTGACCATAAAACATCAAGCACATCCCCACTTTCCAGAACAAAATTAAATCCTGGGTATGCGGCGTCTTCTGTGCCTCTGGTGGATGCTTTGCCTCTGAGAGGTACGGGGCCCTTTCAGAGGCTTCAAAGGACAGGATTCCCTGACGAGGCAAGGAACCGAGAAGCCCATGCCCGAACACCTTCTCAGAGTTGCATCCATTTACCAACAGGCTTAGTGAGATTCTGGGGACACGGGTTCTTTCAGATCTGGTTTCATAGATCTAGTTCCTTCCCACCTTCACATGCCTCTACACCACAGACTTATTAGAAGTTAAATTTCTTTTAAAGATTCCGGGTTGTTGTTTTTTTTTTAAGTTTATTTTTTTCTTCTATCTGGGGAAAATGAAACAGAAGGAAATCAGGTAAAAATAAGGCAGAAAATATGCATTGTTTTTAAATAAGAAAGAAATAATTATGACATCACAAAACTAAAGTAGTGGTATTATGGTCAGTAATAAGGAAATTTTTTTTCATAGACTGCTAAGTGGGGATTAAAAAAGAATAAGCAGTAATCACTCTAAATCATTACAAAATTTATCTCATACAGTAGAATAAAAAAGATGACTTATGATGCGGCTTCCACTTCTTAGTGGCCAAACCAAAACACATATACTCAAACTTGCTCTTCTATTCTAGGAGTTTAATTACAAACTCTTATTTCATCTATTGGTGGTGTTTACTGCTGCTGCTGCTGTTAAAGCGTGAGAAAAGTATTTGCTTGCTCTTCAGTTTCTATACTTGGTAGTTTGGGTGCAATCAACATGGGAAAAGACAGGTGTTTCACAAAAATGGTTGGATTTTTTTTCTCACCTAATGAATTTTAGAAAAAGAAGCTTCCTGAAAAGGTAAAATTAAGAATGGAAAGATGCAAGGCTTTCCAAGGTATTTATGGCAACAGAACTGGAAAGCAGAGAATCTCTAAAAGGGAGAGAGAGAGACCTAAGGAGTCAGAGCACAGGTTACAAGGGTTCAGTAAAGAACAGTTCCTTGTAATACTAGAGAATGGCAGTAAAAGGTCAAGTATATGACAAAACATTACCCACTGACCAGAAGAAAATTAACAGGAATATTCAACTGCTGAAGAACAAAAAGGACTAACAACCTCTGAGATCCAGTTTCATCATCTGCATAATGAAAACAACCTTAGGACTGTCACCCCCAGCACTGATCTTCAAAAAAGGGTAGTTTCTTCTGCAAGCCAGAAGGGAATGGCACAATATACTTAAAGTGATGAAAGGGAAGAAACTACAGCCAAGAATACTCTACCCAGCAAGACTCTCATTCAGATTTGATGAAGAAACCAAAAGCTTCCCAGACAAGCAAGAGTTATGAGAATTCAACACCACCAAATCACCTTCACAACAAATGATAAAAAAAACTTCTCTCGGTAGGAAACACAAGAGAAGGAAAAGACCTACACAAAATAAACAATTAAGAAAATGGTAATAGGATCATACATATGGATAATTACCTTACTGTAAATGCACCAAACTTAAATGCACCAACCAAGACATAGACTGAGCAGATGAAAACATATGCATGCATGCACTTCCACTTGCCACATGACTCTACTTAACCCCCCACCCAAACTGCACGTAATTATTTTATATTGTTAGGTTAATCATGTTTCTATTATGGATTGCAACTGTAATGATCATTTTTGTCTAGCTAGTTATTGTGAAAACTGATAAACATCTTTAACTCTCATGGAGGAAAAAAAAAGAGCAGTGTCCGCCCCTCCCTCTAAACTCAATCACAGAACATTACAATGGAAAAGAGAAGTTCAGACATCACTTAGTACCTAGTGAATAAATCAAATAATTTGAAAATGTCACAATCTGTACAGAATTTGTCTATCATAAAAGATTTTAAAGGCATTAAGGTATTGCTACAGAATCTCAAAAATCTTATCGAGGTCAAATACAGATGAACAGCTGCAGTGGGAGAGACTCCTTGGCACTGCTGCAACAGGGGACTCTTTTCCTCACCAACATCCAAGCAACTTATCCAGATTGGTGGGAAGAATGTCTAAGCTCTCCCTCTTTGCTATAAGAATTGTGGATTAGCAAGCAGAGATAGAAATGTGTACGCCAATCTGCTCATAAAAATCAAAGTTGAAATGCAAAACATTTTCTCATAGGAATTAATGATAGCAGATTTTCAGGCTAGCAATTAAACGATGCAGCTAACACTCCATTTTTAATTGACTGTTTTTCTCACTATAATGTTTAGGCTACTTTATAGACTGAACTGGCTTTTATGAAACAGCAAAGAAGTGTAACCCTAATATGCCTATGAAAAAAAATGTATTCTGGGTTTTGAACAATTCACACAGGAACTTTCAGACCACAGCCGAGGAAGGGATAGTAGAAGAAAGCTATGAGAGAAATAGGAAGGGAGTTTCTTTGGCAGAAAGGACAAATAAACTACATGAAATTACAATTGCTAAGTCTTCAGAATAACTGTCTCTCTCATTTAACAAGCATTTAAGTCCTATCCTGTGCCCAATGCTGTGCCCCTCCACAGGGAAAAATTTTTCTAAAGCTAAACCCACAGTCCCAGAAATGCAGAAATTTCCTCCCATCTTCCTGAGTAAATCACACACCAAATCATAGTGCTTTGAGATTCACATATGCCTATCTTGATGACCTTGCACCGTCTCCATCTCAGAACCAACACACCTGAGGATATGCCTAGTGCAGTTATTACTCTAAGTACTGTACTAAGGGGAAAAGAAGAAATTAACATTTATTAAGCACTTGGTAGGTGCTCATTTGATTTTCACAACCCTGTAGGTAAATATTATCCCCAACTTACACATTAAGAAAATGATGTTAAATAACTTGCCCACAACACCAGTAAAGAGAATCCAGGACTCAGAAATCTGCCAACTCCGCTACTCAGAGGTTCCTACCCAGAAGGGAAGAAATTACAACTTAGCTGCCAGTGGACAGTTGATCACTTTCACATCAATTATTTGTTTTTCCAATTAAGCAGGTCTGAGAGGAAATTATGGGAAAGATACACCACCAACTCTTCATGTCACAGAATATATTTAGTATTTAGGGAACGCTCCAAGAGAAAGGATAAAGCGTTCCCAGAGGTGAATCCTAGCTTTCACACCACTTCCCAATCCCATCTCCATAGACTCTGGCACTAGGGCTCCTTTCATCACTTCCATCCTAGCCTGTATCAACCTGCACCTGCTGTCCTTTAGTCACTAAGCTGGGTCTGACTCTTGCGACCCCATGAACTGTAGCCCACCAGGCTCCTCTGTCCTTGGGATTTCCCAAGCAAGAATAGTGGTGTCAGTTGCCATTTCCTTCTCCAGGGAATCTTCCTGACCCAGGGGTCAAACCCATGTCTCCCACACTAGCAGGTAGATTCTTTACCACTGAGCCACCAGGGAAGTCCCATTGTGCTCTTAGAGCCTAACAGATTAAAAACTTCAGAAAGTTGCCTTTCAAAACAGATTTTCTACCAGCACAGATCTCTCTGCAGGTCCTTAAATTTGAGCAATTCAATTTCTACATAATTTGCCTGATGGGATTCCTAGACGTTTGTTGCAACTGACACTTTAAAAGTTACTTTGTAGTGAACTGTGAACTAAACCTTCATTGAGCGGCAGAAAATATGGGAAACAAAAGTCAAGGTTCAGACAGATTTCACTATCTAAAATTTTCCATTAAAACTTCAGGGGGAAAAACCTGTACAATCATTTTTCTATCTAACTGAATAAGATGGCAGGTGACTTACAATAATGCAATGTGGCTGAACTGTCTTGCGTAATCGCCACGAAACACACTGTAAAACTAATTTTCAAGCCCTTAAATCATTGAATATTCTTTTCAAAATAATTCAACACTGTAAGAATTATTTAGCTTCTGGAGTTTAACACTTGTAACAGATTTTTAAAGGAGGATTTTAAGAGGAATAATGGTCTCATCTAAAAACAGATTGATCTGTTTCCTAACAAAACCATGACTATAATATACACCAAACACTGGGGCATGTGCAAGAACACTTCCTATTGTAACGTAATTACTCCTTCTAATATCGAAGGCAAAACAAACTAAAACGGATCAAACATTTCCAGTCAAGTGTCTGCAAAATTCTGAATAGAGAAAATGATGTCAACGTATTTTATCCCTTTTTTTTTCCCCCTTAAGGTTCAGTCCAAAAATAAAGTCATCCGGCTCATCAACTCAGGGTCAGAAACTCATTAAAACTGAGGTTCGAGAGCAGAGAAAACAGATTCCCAGAGACTGGCTTCTTGGGTAAAACTGCCCTGTGCCCCGCACCAGAAAGAAGCCTCGGGGCCGGGGCCCTGCCCGCCCCTCCCGCCGGCCGCACCTG
>SJXQ01005435.1:54573-76561 GCA_006408695.1 Aepyceros melampus
CCCGCCGCCCGAGCCCGCGCCGCCCGAGCCCGCGCGCGAGCCCCCACGCGCCGGCGCCGCCGCGCGCCAGCGGAGGGAAATCCGCGAGAGGCGATTGGACGGCCCGGCGGGGTCAGGACCGGCTCTCAGGCAGGCCCAAGGCCCTGGGTGGCCCCAAGCTCCGGAGAAGGCGGGGCTGGACAGGTGGGATGCCCTCGGGCCCCCACGGGCTTCGATTCCTCCTGCCAGGCCCCCAGAGATCGCCAATGGAGAGGAGAGAGCAGGGAAGCGGGAATGGTACCGCTTTAAGACCCATTCAGCTGTCATCCACAGCCCTGTCACGACCCCATCCCTAGAAAGAGCCCTGGTCCCGCACGGCGGGGTCGCCGTGGGTGAACGAAGTCGGGCACACTCATGCCCCTCGCTCTTTGGACTCTGGGACTCCTCCTTGGTTCTTGTTACCCTGAGTTGGCCTGTGTGGTAGCTGTCTGGGATCAGAACAATCGCTGCACCCTTCCTAGTAAGGAAGCACTTGTTCGTTGGGGGCGTGGGGGTCGGGGATAGGAGGTGGCTGTTCCTGCGCTGGGCACCACCTCTGCTGCTGCTAGGTCTGTCATACAGGCCATCCTGAGTTTCTGGTTTGGTCCTGACACTTTCCTCCTTTCTCTCCTCCCTAAGAATGCGTTCACTCTTAGCTCTGCAGATATCACTTCGTGACCCTAGATCAGTGGCTCATCAAAGACCAGGGAGGTCTTGGCAACTGCAGGACTTCTCCTTTCCACGTGCATCTGGATCGCACAGTGTTCTAAGCCCTAATGACAGCAGATCCGTACATCTCTGTCACCAGCACCACCAAGTCAAAACCGTGGTGTCACCCCCACTGTCACTCCTGAACAGTCCGACTCTTCAAAACCCAGTCCAAGGCATCACCTCCAGAAAAACCTTCCCTGATCCTGCAGCTAGCAGACAGGATCCTTCTTTTGTCTGGGATTCAAGCTGTGTGCCTTTGTGTCTTACTTTTCCTGGAAGACTGTCAGCTCCCAAAGGCAAACTCCAGGCTAAAGTTACTTTTCTGGTCCATCACGATGCAGCCCAGCACCTGACACACACTGTTGAATAGGAAGTGAGACTAATACAAGAATATCTTGGTAATCAACGGAGTTTGTTGATTCTTCATTCACCATATTCTTTATGATTTGTAACTCCTCCCAAGCCTGATTGTGCTTACCTGGATCATTGCCACAGACTCCCATCTCCTCACCCTGTACACCTCACCTCCCACCAATGAAGGCTGCCCACTCCTGCCCCCTGAAAAATGTTCTGTAAATGATTGAGTTTCTTAATAGCTTGATACATTTTGACCCAAGAACATACTAAAAGACATATCCTCACTTATGTTGCTTTCTCTTCCAGAGAGCTAGAGCCCTGCGCAGTGGCCACCATGGGATGTTTGCCATGGAATGAAGCCCCATTGCCACAAAGCTCTCTCCAGGGAGCTATCCAACAAGAGGTACCAAGCTACACAGACCCTCTGAACAACCTTTTAAGGGCTCTTATTTCATCCTGTAGTTCTACTCCCATTGACTGATATATGTGATGATAATCTCAGAGCCTAAGAACTAGTTTTCCCAAAGTTCATTTATTCCCTGTCTCAATCCATCCTAGATGATGACTTCCCCATATAAAGACAATTCCAATCCATGTCACCACAGTTCAGCTCAAGGGTGGGAGGGCTTTAATCCCAATTGGCAGAGAAGAAAGGGGGCCAAGGTGAGAGGGAGGGCATCTGATAAGTCCCAGACTCCTACAGTCTTGCTGTTTGCACTAAATTTAGCACATTGTCTTGAGTTGAAGCAAAAGGGCAAAGCACACGTTGTGGAAAATCAGCATTTAGCAGGACAATGCACCTGCTCTCCTATACCTACAGCATCTGCTCTGCGCCTCTCCTCAGGTTCTCAGTCCACTCACCTATGGAGGCTCTCAATCCACTCTCATCCTGCACAAACATACCCCTTCTGGCATATGAACCGACTTCCAGCTTGCCTCTGAAAATCAGGACCCTCAATGCCTGCCCTCTCTTGCTTTCTACCCACTCCTCCATATGTGCTGACCACCAGGAAACCACTGCACCACTGTTGCTCCTGTCCCCCATCTTCACCCTGTTCTGCTCCACGGGCTCTTTCTGTGGTCCCAGGAACACCTGTTGGTATTCCCATCCCCTATTCCCCCTTGCGTCCTTTTCTCTCTACCTGACTTCAGAGAAGAATTATCCATTCTGAACCCCTTTATTTCAGCACAATATATTTGACTCTAAGTCCCCTATGTTCTGGTTTCTGACACTGTCACCTCCAGGAAACTGCTCTCATATAAGTGCCTGGGCCTATCCCAACTCCAGACACGAGCGTATGCTATTCCCTGGCTCTATACTGGACTTTTGTATACAGTATCCCTCAGCCTATGTATTTTCATCTCTTGAAACTCATGGATCCTCCTCACCCTCCAAGGACTGCTTTCCCCAGGAAAACTTCCCCAGCTGCCTCTGGCTAAAGGGGATTTTGCTCTTCCATAAGGAATTTTCCTGCAGCCGTTACCCATCCCACCCTCCTCCAAAAGATCAAATATGTCCACCTTACACATTGACAAACATTTGCGTCCTTCAGTGGTAAAGATTGCTCTTCACTTATTTTTATCCCACACAGAGACTAACATGGTGCCTGCCACCTAACAGGAATTCGGTATATAGTCTTGGGTGGATGATCCTGTATGTTTTCAAGGAATGTAATGAAGTAGATTGGGAAAGAGAACTGAGAAATTTACTTCAGGGAGTTACAAATCTCCAAATTCAGAAACTTAAGTTAATTAGGGTAAATTTCTCTGATACAGGCACACTGGCTTTAATTAAAAATTCATCAAGACATGTTACTGAGTATCTGATCAGAAGATAAACATGGCAGAGCAATTTATCTAAGAAATAGAAATAGAGAATTTTCACACACTTTGACTTAACACATCACTATTACTTTTGGGTCAAACTGATTACCTCATAATAAATCACATCATAATAAATGAGTGAAGAGGGAATCAAGTTTCAACAGGGTATTCTTTAAGACTATTAAAAATAGCCTAAAACCAATGGATAAAGAGGATGTGGTCCATATATACAATGGAACATTACTCAGCCATTAAGAAGAATGAAATAATTCCATATGCAGCCACATGGATGGACCTAAAGATTGTCATACAGAGTGAAGTAAGTCAGACAGAGAAGGAGAAATACCATATGACATCCCTTGTATGTGGAGTCTAAAAAGAAATGAGACAAATGAACTTACTTGCAAAACAAAGAGACTCAGACTTAGAGAATGAACTTACTGTTGCTGGAGGGAAGGATGGGGGGAAGGGATAGCTAGGGAGTTTAGGATGGACATGTACACAAGGTTATATTTAAAATGGATAACCAACAAGGTCCTACTGTACATCACTTGGAACTCTGCTCAACGTTAAGTGGCAGCCTGGATGGGAAGAAAGCTTGGGGGAGAATGGATACATGTATATGTATGGCTGAATCCCTTCGCTGTTCATCTGAAACTATCACAAACTTGTTTGTTAATCAGCTATATTCCAACACAAAATAAAAAGATTTTTAGAAATTTAAAAATAGCCCATAACCGAACAGATTTTGTAGTAACGTAAATGTGGACAGCATCATCTTTTTGTCCTATGTGGAACTCAAGTTAATCAACCACTGTTTAACATAAGCAAATTCCATAAAGATGATCCCCCCTCATTATCTTTGGTGAATGAGACTGGCCCTCTATAAACTCAAGGAGCCACACTTCATATCTTCTCTCCTCATTTTCTGCTGCCTGGAGAATCAGACAGCAGTATTTAAGGAGTCAGCCAGTCTGATGACTCAGCTCATAAAACAATGTGTGGCCACAAAGATGATGTTTATCCAGGAGCATCCTGGAGGCTTTTGCGACTGAAGTCGGCAAGCAGTAAGGTAAGCAGTACACGATGCTCATTCTCCAGAGAGGTTTTGGCCATGGTGCCAGAAGCACTCACTTCCCTCGCCCAGCAGCTGAGCTCATCTGGTGCTCTGTCCAAGCAGATGATGGGAAAGGTTCACAGAAATGCAGCAGGTACAGAGGCAAGTCCGAGCGAAGTGCAGATAGTGGGGACAGTTTGCCTTCTCTTTGTCAAGAGGTGCTGCATCTACAGCTTATGCCCATCTGCACCCCGGGGACAGGTGGCTAAGAGGCTCAGAATACATGTTATCCAACTTCTCTCTCCCCTGCTGGGCTCATCTAGGAATGAGTCTGCTCTGGTTAATAAAGCATCTACAGAGCAGGTTTCCTTCATGGTAAGCTAGTCTCACTTTACCACCACCCCTTATGCTCCCTCAAAGCAACATCTTTTAGGAAACCTTCTCTCGGGAGGTAACACTAGAATAAAAGGCTAACAGAGTAGGTTAACACAGAGATGGCTGACAAAGTTAGGGTCCTTTCAGGTGAAGAGACCTAAGTGACGAAGATATTATTAGTATTTTCCTTTAAATTTTGTTGCATCTGAATAGCTTTGCAGTGGGGAGGGGACAGGGAAGAGTGTGAAAAAGAGACAGATTAAGCAGTGCAATATTTCATTATTTTCCCTAAAATGACAAACTTTAACCATCTGTTCCTATTTTACCAACCCATTCAAAATATCGTTAAAATGCAGATTACATGCAGTTAGCCAGGGTCTTTCAAAGGAGAAGTGACCAAAGCCTCCCTGATTTTAACCACCAGAAATTGATGTGACACTCCTGGATGGGCTGTAACTATCAAGCCTCACCGGAAGCACCTTCTTACTGACCATTCAGGACTTTGAGCTGGACTTCCCTGGTGGTCTAGTGGTTCAGGATCCGCCTTGCAATGCAGCAGACACAGGTTCAGTCCCTGGTCTGGGAAGATCTCACATGCTGGAGAGCAACTAAGCCCATGCGCCACAACTACTGAGCCTGTGCTTTAGAGCCTGGGAGCCACAACACTGAAGCCCACCCACCATAGAGCCTGGGCTCCACGACAAGAAAAGAGACCACAACGAGAAAGAAGCCTGTGCGCCATAGTTAGAGAAACCCCTTGCAACAGTGCACCATAAATAAAGACAGACTATGAGCTACCTAGAGACAATGGCTTTTTCTTTTTCTGCTTCCTTAGTGCTTAACACACAGGATCTGACACATAGTAGGTACTCTGTAAATATTGCTTGAGTGAATGCATTAGTGAATAAGTGCTTTCCCCCTCCCCCAAGAAATGTAAATCTTTGTTCCAGTATGCTTTTTGTTTGTTTGCTGTTTGCTTCTGGCTAGCAAAACAAAAAGAGAATCAAAAACAAGATACCCCCTGGAAGGAGGAACAAGTTGATAGAAGTTTGGCATCACTTAGTTCACCTTTCCCTTTGGGGGAAATAACTGTGCCCTTGAATTTCCACACTAAGTCATCAAGGAGGAATTGAAATTAAAAACCTTGGAGAGTAATTAGCAACAAAACGTTCTAATGTCAAGAAGTGAATTTTATGGGACCATATTTGTAATATTAATTGGGCCTCTGCGTAGCCAAAGGGTGAAATTATTGCTCCAATACAAATAGGCCCAAAAGAGAAAAACAGCCCAAAATAGCACAGATATTGCAAATCAGGACAGAGGTAATTTCTCTACACATAAAAAGCAACCAATTGCAAAGCCTTTACCATTTCGCTTAAGTGCGAAACGCAGCCTGTTTGTTTGGCGTAGCACCACCTACCCCATCTCTGAACTGCTATGGGGCTGGAGCTAGAAAAGGAAGCCTTCATTTTCACCAGCTCCTCATACTTTTTACCTCGAAGTTTGTGGAAAATTTTAATCATTCATCTACCAAATATTTATTGAGCACCTATTGTGGACCAGGTCCAGGGCAGCTGTTCAGTCTTTCCCGTCACAGAGTTTAACCATTCAGCTGGGGGGAGGAAACCCTGAACCGATTATCACACAAGCAAATCTCTAATTAGAGACAGAAGTATTAGGACAAGAGTACATTTACAAAGGGAGCACTCACCAAGGGAGCTAACCTAGTTTGACAAGTCTGGGAAGACTTCCTGGAGGAAATGGTGTTTAAACTGTAACCTAACAAGAGAAGCACCGCAACTAGAGAGTAGCCACAAAACAACAAAGACTCAGCACAGCCAAAAGAAAAAAAAAAACCTGGAACCTGACAATGCAGACAAACCAGCCAAGAAAAGAAGGAGTGAACGTGCCCCAAGCAAAGGGAGCAGCACTTGGGGAGGCAGGCCAGGTAAGGAAGGAGTTCAGTGTCTCTGAAGAATGGAAAGGCCAGTGTGACCAGGATGCGATGAGGGAGCAAGCAAGTGGAGAGTGGGGAGAGGTGTGGCTGGAGCGGGAGGCAGGGCCAGGTCTCAGGACCTGACTGGGTCCCGTGACACTGGGACACCAACCATTGCCCGGATGCGGCTCAGAACCACTCCCCAGCCAGGGCCACTCCGGGCTACCCCCGCCCCTCTTTGAGTCAACCCTTCCTTGGTTCTCCCACACCTGAGTGGAGACTTAGCCCTCATCTCCGAGGCTCAGAGGGGAAGAGTAACTTACCTCCTACAGAGCATGTCCCAGAGTCTAGGAGGGGTCCTGGGCCCACTGGTTTACTGTGACCTCAACTCTTGGTTTATCCCCTGGATCTGCCCATGCCAAGGGGTTAGGGCAAGAATATCACCAAACATGCCAAGAAGCGACTGGCCCCGAGTCTGATCAGGGGCCACTGCTAATCTCTTTCTTGAGGAACATTTAGTGAGTCCTCACTCAGTCATGTCTGACTCTTTTGAGACCACATGGACTGTAGCCTGGCAGGCTCCTCTGTCCATGGGACTTCCCAGGTAAGAATACTGGAGTGGGTTGCCACTCTCTTCTCTAGAAAACCTTCCCAGCCCAGGGACTGAACCAGCATCTCCTGCACTGGCAGGTAAATTCTTTACCAACTGCACCACCTGGAAAGCCCAACATTTAGAAGAGAATGCAAAAAAAAAAAACAAAAAACCACTAAGACAACAAAAACCTCCAAAGAACTCTCTTGTGGAACTTCTCTGGTAGTCCATTGTGTAAGACTTTGAGTTCCCAATGCAGGGGGCTTGGGTTCAATGCCCGGTCAGGAGCTAGATCCCACATTCTGCAACTAAGACACATTCCCCAACTAAGACCTAATGCAGTCAAACAAATAAATTAACTTAAAAAAAAAAAAAGAAACCTCTTTCCTGAGAACAAACCTTAAGTGAGTACTCAGAACGTGTAAGACCCTGATCGAGGAAGCAGCAGCAGTACTCACCCTGTTGCCACTGAGGAAAAACAACTCTAAGAAATGTAGATTATTTTGTTCTCCAATTAGCACTGAAGGTGACGGATCAGAATTTATAACACGCAGTCATGAATTATGGAACAATCGTGGAAGTGACTCCGACCCGGAAACCTGCCATGCCAAGAGCCATGGCAATTTTTCACGAGAACTTGTCACCAGGTGGCCCCTGCCAAAAGCATCACCCATACTCAGCCTCCCCCAACCCCGACCCCAACCTGTCACTTGAGGCTGCTGCCAGCCCTTGAGCTTTCTCAAGTTGTCATTGACCAAGCAATCGCAAATAAGAGTTTGAAGGCGCTGGCTTCACACTCAGCTCCAGACACTTCCCAGCTGGGTGACCCCAGTTTCCTTCTCTGTCAAGTGGAAACAATAACAGCTTCTATATCAGGGATTCTTCTGAGCAGAATGCCTAGGACGCTTTCAACACAGAGCCTGCTCCTGCTATTTAGTCACTTAGTCGTGCCCGACTCTTTGAGATCCCATGGACTGTAGCCTACCAGGCTCCTCCATCTGTGGGATTTCCCAGACGTGAATACTGGGGGTGGGTTGCCATTTCCTCCTCCGGGTATCTTCTGGACCCAGGAATTGAACCTGCATCCAGCCTACCAGAAGGTAATTGTTTGCTCAACATTAGAACCTTGCTCCTACCCCATCAGCTCAGATTGCTTCCCAGAAACACTGGATCTCCTTCTGTTTGGGGAACCTACTTCTCCTCCGAGCCAGCCTGTAAGAACTGGTTCCATCACCCCATCCAGCTGGGCTGGCCTCCTGAATCCACCTCTCACCAGCCAGCAATTAGCTCAGCCGCAGTCCCTTCTTGTATTTAACACCAAAATGTATTGATTTCCTTGAGCTATTTCCATAATGCAACGCTGCTGATAACTGCATATCCCATCAGTTTCCTCCATGGCCATCATGCCCCCTGCTCACAGCCACTTCCCCTAGAGCCCCAGCTGCCAAGGCTCAGGTCTGTTTCATTTTGCACTGGTGGAAAGGTCAAACATGCATTTCTCCCCATTATTGTATACTGTGTCTTGTCACACAGACTCTCTCTGTTTCATGCATTAGTCACAGTCTTGCTATCAAATTAAATATTCCTCGGTAGTTATTTTTAGAGAAATCTTTTTCTAACGCTACATGGTGCAATGATGTGTGTGCACCCACAGCTCTGGAATCCAAGCATTACCAGGTGGGCTCCAAATTGTGTGAGGGCTCAGATTCCTCTGGAAAGCAGCAGCGGCCAATGGAGCAACGGTCTGTAACCTGGCTCTGTCCATGGAATCCCCTGCCCAGCCAGAAATAATTAATCCTCCAGACCTTGGACGACCCAGTCATTCATCATTCGGTCCAGGAAAGGCCCAAAGGAGGTTCTTAGCACAATCGTGAGTTAAGCGGAGCATGTCTGTACCATCCCAACTGCTTGTTTGGCTGTCTCCTGATTCCTACTACAAGGACACCGAGACTAATTGCACTCCCATGCCCTGCACCCCCGTGGAAGTCTGCCTTCAGGAGGCCTGAGTTAATGACAGTGGTTACATCCCTACCCACTCCTATAGGGTCTTCATCAACCGAGGCCAGCATTGATAGAGAAATGAAGCCCTCAGAACAGAATTTCTAACTTAGCTGGGGCGTGTGTACAGGAAGGAGGAGGGGCTTGCTACAGCAAGTCCTCTTCATCCACTTGAAGGCACTGTGAGGAGAAGTTATGCATACCTGAGCTTTAGAGCTCACAGTGGAAGTAAAGATACAAAGAAAGTGAAGTCGCTCAGTCGTGTCCATGTCCGATTCTTTGGGACCCCATGGACTGTAGCCTACCAGGCTCCTCTGTTCATGGGATTTTCCGGCAAGAATACTGGAGTGGGTTGCCATTTCCTTCTCTAAAAGATCTTCCCAACCCAGGGACTGAATCTGGGTCTCCCACATTGTAGGCAGACGCTTTATCGTCTGAGCCACCTGAAATTGACTAGAAAATAATTCAAGACACGATTAGGGGCGAGGACTGAGGGGGAAAAGGTGGATTTCTCACTTCCTTCCGATGTTCCCTTCCACGTGCAGGTTCCCACCGGTTGTGGTACCCCAGTCCTCCCTCACCCAGGGCAAGTGAGACTGGGGGACAGGGAAGAGGTAAGCCTAGTTCTGGGCTTAGTTCACCAGCCCCTGTGTCCCGACACTAAACCTCTTCTTCCCCCTCAGTGAAGAAGGTGATGCTTTGGCCTCCAACTGGGTTTTTATTTCCCAAGTTCTTCCAAAGCTGAATGGAGGACAGGGGATGACTTACTGAAGGCCTTTTCAAAGAGCCCCTATAAACTATATACGCTATAGACAAAAGTGATTGAACACGGCTCATGATATAGAGGGGCACTCTTGATGGAGGTTTCACAAACCCAGGCACAGAGCAATGGAGAAGCAAAGACAGGCAGAAAGCAGTAATAAGGCCAGGGTGACTGGAGCCTGAGAGCTCCTTGGGGCAGGCAGCAGGTGGGTGGGAGCAGATGACAGAGTTCCCAGCAGTCGATAGAGACCAGACTGGTCAGTTGGTCAAGGCATGTTTCCCAAACACTCTGCCAGGTCCAGGGCAAGCAGCCAGGGCAGAGCTGATGATGGCTCAGAGGAGTCTGCAGCAGGCTGAGACACTGCTGTAACTCTTCCACAGTTCCCTGATGTGGGGATGTGGGTCTGGCCTGGGGAGGGACACTGAAAACTGGGCAGCAGGAACTACATGAGACCCTGAGGAGGAAAGATGTGACCGTAAATATTGGTTAGAGCAGTGGAGGGGGAGGGCCATGGAGGGGGGAATCAGAGGGCCCACTCAGAAAAGTATAGGTGTGGGTCCCTTGATAGGATCTGCTTCCTCCCAAGAGGGAAAAAGAACCAGTACGTGAACATATAGGAAAATGAGTATCTTCTATAACCTTCAAGAAAGACAGCTTTTTTAAAAGATATTTTTTATGTGGGCCATTTTTACAGTCTTTATTGAATTAGTTACAACATTGCTTCTGTTGTTTTTTTGTTTTGTTTTCTGGCAGCAAGGCATGTGGAATCTTAGTTCCCCAACCAGGGATTGAACCTGCACCTCTGCAGTGAAAGGTGAAATCGTAACCACCGGACCACCGGGCAAGTTCCCCAAAAGACAGCTTGGAGCTGGAATGAGACCCCCATCTTGGGCCCATCAAATAAAAAGAAACATTTTAAATGACAGTGTGCAGGCAGTTAGGAATATGAGAGTAGGCTGCCTCACGTAGTGTTTTCTCAGCAGGGTGGGTGTAGCTGACTCCCCACCAGCAATATGGCAAGTGGGTATCACAAACCCCAAAAAAGTTAGTTCTGTAAAAATGGATCCAGGAAAAACTCCACACACCACATAGATATCCAATGCAGGACTGTCTCTAAATACTGGAAGTAACCCAAATGACCACTGGTAGGGGATGAGTTAACTGAACATGGGGCATTCCCACATACAATTTTATGCAACTGATAACAACAACGAAAGCTATATAACAACATGGAGAATGTCTATTATGTAACGTTCAGTGAAAAATAATCAGGCCCAAAACTCTGCTCACAGCATGGTTATAATTATGTAAGAACAATTGCATGCAGAAACAAACCAGAGTCAAATACACCAAGAAGTTAACCTTTCCCTCTTTTCTGCAATTTCTCAATGCATATGTGTTGCTCTTAGGACAAACTAACCTGTATAAACCAGTGCAGCTTTCTCAGGAAAATAACATGCAAAGGCAAGACATGGAGCTGCCCTATGAGTCCACCCTCCCCCACCGTCCTTGGAGCCCATCCCTCGTGGTGATGAGTCTAGAGGACTTCTTAAAGCTGGACTGATGATAGCTAGCCAGGGACAGTGGTGGGCATGGATCCTGTGCCTATTTCACCTTTCCTCTCTCCCCAGCCTGTCTCATCTGCTCATCCACATCAGCTGGCCCAGGCTGTAACTTCCAGAGCACAGGGCTCACTTTCCTCTTTTCATGTGGCCAGTGAGAGCTTTGTTCTCTCAGCAAATGCCGAGAGCCCTCAGAGCTCCTCACCAGGAGCTTTGGAGAAAGGCTGTCACTCCCTTCTCTGCTTCCATGTCTACATTTCCCCCTCCCCAGCTGGGCTTTCGGCTCCCTTACTCCACATCAATGCCTGTGTTGAGGTCACCAAGATGCCTCCAACAGAACATCTTGTGTTTCTCTGACCTCCTATCTTTCTTGCTTAACAGCATCCAACGCAGTGGCCATCCCTTTCTGGGAACACTTGCTCCAAGACGCTTCCTATACTCTTCTGGTTTTCTTCCCACCTCACTGTCCCCTCTCAGTCTACTTTCCTGGCTCCTTCAGGTCTCCCTACCTTCTACCCCAGGATGAAGTCTCCTTTTCCTCCTTCTCTGCGTTCTCTCCTCTCTTGTCTGGTCTTGTGGCTTTGGAGTCCATCTAAATCATGATGTTACCCAAAAGCTGTGCCCCAGCTTCCATCATTCCAGCTGCCCTCCTGAGACCTTGAAAGTCTAACGGTATTCGGAAATGAAAGTGGTCAAGGGGCTTCCCAGGTGGCGCAGTGGTAAAGAATTTGACCGCAGTGCTGGAGACCCAGGTTCAATCCCTGGGTCGGGGAGATCCCCTGGAATAGGAAATGGCAACCTGCTCCAGTATTCTTGTCTGGAGAATTCCAGCCTGGTGGGCTACAGTTCATGGGCATGCAAAGAGTTGGACATGACTGAGAGACTAGAGCCAGTGCAGGAGACTCACACTTGACCCCTGGGTGGGGAAGATCCCACATGCCCGGGAGCAACTAATGCATGACAACTAGTGCACCTGTGCTGGAGCAACTAAGCCCACGAGCCACAACTACTGAGCCTGCGCTGTAGAGCCCGGGGGCCACAACTACTGAAGCCCAGAGCCTCTGCTCCACAGTAGAGAAGCCACGACAACTAGAGAGTAACCCCCACTCTCCACAACCGGAAAAAACCCCTTGCAGCCATGGAGACCCAGCACAACAAAAATAAAAAAGAAAGTGGTCAAAGCTGCACCCTCAGCCCCAATTTCTTCATCTCCATCCCCATTCCCCCCAGCAGCTCAAGGCAATACTCCAGCATCATCCTTGGTTCTCCCCTTCTTCCCCCACAGTGAATTCTGTGACTCCAACTCCAAATACATTCCAGATCTCCCACCATTCCAGCCTAAACAACCCACCTCTCTCACTCGGAATTCCGCAGCCTCTTTATCAATTTCTCCTGCTTCCTCTTTTGCTGTTACAATTCTTCCCAGGCAGCCAGAGGAATTTTTTTAAAGTGTAAATCACAGCATGGCGTCAATAGAATGGCCTTCCAAGAAACAAAGCCTCAGCCACACTCGCTCTTTCTCTGCTCTCACCACTACTCTACACTGTATTAGAAATCCCAACCAGAGCACAGGCAAGAAAGATAAAGGCATATACATGGGAAAGAAAGAAGTAAAGCTCTCGTTATTCACAGATAGCGTTATTGTGAAAGTGGAAAACTACTAGAGCTAATGAGAAAATTTAACAATGTCACAGAATACAGGCTAATATATAAAAATCAGTTGTATTTTTATAAACTATTCATAAAATAGTAATAAACTATTGGGAAATTAAATACTTTTAAATTCTACTTTATGATAGCATCCAAAAACTAAAAATATTAGGTAGGAATTAGCATAATGCTAGATGTTCAAGACGATAAGATATTGCTAAGAAGCATTAAAGAAACCTAAATAAATAGGAAGATGTGCCATGTTGATGGACTGAGCAAAGTCAAGACAGTACGGTATTGGCAAATACATAGACAATCAATGAAAGAGAATAGAGTCCAGACTTATATGCAAGCAAGTGGCTTTTGATGAGTGCCATAGTAAGAAATATTTATTTTTCTTCAAGAATGCTGTTGTTGGGACTTCCCTGGTGGTTCAGTGGTTGGGATCCACCTGCCAGTACAGGTGTTCAACTCCTGGTCCAGGAATATTCTACATGCCAAGCAGTGGGGCCAGCTAAGCCTGTGCACGACAACTGCTGAGCCTGTGCTCTAGAGCCTGAGAGCTGCAACTACTGAAGCCCATGTGCCTGGAGCCTGTACTCCGCAGCAAGAGAAGCGGCCACAATGATAAATCCACGTAGTGCAAAGAAAAGTAGCCCCCACCCACTGCAGCTAGAGAAAGCCTGTGCACAGCAACGAAGACCCAGTGCAGCCAAAAGTTAAAAAAAAAAAAAAAAAGAATGCTGCTGTCTAGATATCCATATGGAAACACATAAAATTCAATCCTGAGCTCTCGCCATATTCAGAAATCAATTACAGATGGCACATGGTCCCAAATGCAAAAACTAAAATTATACAGATTCTAGAAGAGGGGGAAAAAACCAAAGAATATCTCTGTGACTTTGGGATAAGTAAAAATTTCAGGTCAGAGAAAACAGTAATCATAAGAACAAACAATGATAAATTGAATTTCAAAAAAACTAAAAACTTCTCATCAAAAGCACCATAAGAAAATGAATAGGTAAGCCCTGGTGTAGGAGAAAACATTCCCTAACTCATATCCTTTGACAATGAATGTATATCCAGAATATATAAAGAACTCCCCAAACTCAATAACAAAAAGACAAACAATCCAATGCTTGAAAATAAGCTACAGACTTGAACAGATATGTCAATTGCCAGTAACCACATGAAAAAGTCCCTTACATCATTAATCATCAGGAAAATGCAAACTAAAACTACAATGAAATAACACTCTATATCCATCAGAATAGTTAAGATAAAAAAGACTGATAATACCAAATGTTGATGGGGACGTGGAGTAACTAGAAGTCTTGTAAATTGCTAGTGTGAATGTAAAATGACACAACCACTTTGAAATCTGGCAGTTTCTCAAAAAGTTAAATATACACTTAATATATGTCCAGAGACGTCACTAGGTATTTAGCAGCCATTTCAGTCTAAAAGAATGAAAGAATATGTCCCTACAAAGGCATGCACATGAGTATTCATAGCAGCTTTACCCATAATAGCCAAAAACCAGAATCAAACAACCACCAAACTGTGGTACATTAGTAAAATAGAATATTCTTCAGCAATAAAAAGGAAAGAGCTGCTACTCCATAAACATGCATGAATCTCAAATGAAGCAAAAGGAGCCAGACACAAAAAAGCTATCTACTTCCATACTGTATAACTTCATCGATATGAATGTCTAGAATTTATCTGTGATGACAGAAATCAGATCAGCATTCTGTGACGGGGGGTTGGTTATTGGAGACTTTCTGAGGTGATGAAAATGCTCTTTATCCTGACTGGGATCCTGGTTACATGCGTATATACACTAGTTTCAAATTATCTAATTTTTTTAAAAACATTTTTATTGGAGGATGGAGAGAATAGCATGAAAACATATACATTACCATATGTAAAATTATTTAATTTTACATTTAAGATTTTATTTTGTATAAATTATACCATAGAATCAAACTTTGGAAGCTACTCGTTTGACTGTATAGACCCAAAAGACCCAATGTTATTCCTTTTGAAAATCAAATAGTATGGATATAGTATGGATGTGGTCTGGTGGGGTGGGATAAATCAGGCCTGGGAGCACACTGTATGTATTTGATCTGATTCATTCATCAGGACCAAGCCAGGCCTTGACTATTGGACTCAGAATCTCACTCCTAGAAAGCAGGTAGCTGGCAGACAGGGAGGCTGCACGTGGTGGGCAGTCTAGGTTGAAAGGCTGGCTTATGAGCCTACATTTACTCATTTATAAGATGGGGATTAAATGCAATAAGGCACTTTCCAGCTCTGACTTTCTCAGATTCCATCTATTCATCCATTCCAGCTCTCAAAGCCATGTCTGAACCACACCTGTGTAGGTTTTTCACTGCTCCAGGATCTACTCCCATCCTGGGAGGTTGGCCAGTCCAGGAAGGCACACACAGAGGGGAGAAAGTGCAGGGGCCCAAGAGTTACCATTTTCCCTTCAGGTAATTGGACTCTGAAGAGGAAACATCAGAATCCCTGAAGCTGGAACCCACAAGTTCTTTTAGGTCCCTCCAGTCCTGATGCCCTCTTTCCCTACCCCCAAATTTAGGGGTATCTACCAGGAGCCTTCTTTTATTCACAACTCCATTACTATATTAACCCTGTATGATCTTGGACAAATCGGCTTACCCTAGACTACCTTCCTTCCTTCCTGTCTGCCTGTCCTTCTCCCAAACCTCTTCCCATCTATTGCATTTTTGCCATCTCCAGGCACCCCTCCCAACTTCAGGTGAGGAGGGTGTATTCCTCAGAATTAGCTCTCTGAGAAGACCCTCCCGACTGCCAGAGTAACAGAGGGAAGAAAGCCTTCAGGTCAGACCCTAAAAAAGCAGGAATGTGTGGGACCACTCATTCCTTGGTAGTGCTCCCAGCCTAGGTCCCTAGCCTGCATTGATTCCTGGGCTAGAAAAGGGAAAACCTTGTCTCCTGCTGATGGAGATTATTGTACACAGCCATTGTCGAGAATCTCTGCACAGCCTACACCCCAGGATCTCCCACCCAAGCATTCGCACAATTCCAGTAAGATCAAACCCCATTTACAGGAGCTCACTAAGAGGAATTGATCCCGTCTCTCCTGGGCCCAAGGGCTTCCCTGGTGGCTCAGATGGTAAAGAATCTGCCTGCAATGCAGGAGACCTGGGTTCAATCCCTGGGTCAGGAAGATCCCCTGGAGAAGGGAATGGCAATCCACTCCAGTATTCTTGCCTAGAAAATTTCATGGACAGAGGAGCCTGGTGGGATACACAGTTCATGGGCTGGGAAAGAGTTAGACATGATTCAGAAACTAACTAACTTCTGGGCCCAGAAGTCAGGGCCTTACCTCTCTAGAATCTATACCCAGAGTTAAGTTATATGTCACTGCATATTCTCCATGCACAAATAGACACAGTACTGGCTTTGTTGATGTTAACAGCCCCAGCAAGTTTTGCATGCACAGTCTAGTGAGTTCAAATATTGTCAATGGTGAGATATTAAAGCCATCATCTCAGGGGAGTCAAGGGTTGATTCACTTCTGGCCAAGCTGCCCTGAGTCCTGGGTCAGACCCTGTGCTGGGTGGCCAGTGGCAGAGCCTATAGAAAGACACCTCCAAAAAGCCCAATTTCCTGGGCCCCCATAAGGTCATCCACACACTCACGTCTGTCCAAGAGAGGCTGAACCAGCACTCTGCAGGCATACTGCACTCGTGTTTGCTCCTTAGATACTTGAAGGTCTTTTCAGCCCCAGGGCCTTTGCACTTGCTTTTCCCTCTGCCTGGAATACCCTTCCTCTTGTTCTCATAGCAACTCCTTCTGGTCATTCTTCTTCAGCTTCATCCCCCTTTGCAGAAACCTTTTCTGACCCTCCTATCCCTGTCTGTCACCCACTTTGGCTATGAACTCTCGTCATTAAAGAAGGAGTTTTATCTTAGGTTGCCCCAGTCGATAGTCCAAGAGGATTGCCCAAAGCAGACATTCTAGGCCAGGCCGTTCTCATCATCTGGCTGGTGTGGTGACCAGCCCTGTGCCCTGCATTCCCTGATACCTTCAAGACCCTGTGAGGAAGAGTTCTGTGGACCCCCCTTGGCGGCCTCCTCTTCCTCACTGTCGCCCCAGCAGCCCTGGCCAAACCTGCTGCAGAGCCCACTGGGCCCTGGCCTGACAGGGACCTCCAGACAGAGGTCACCAGGGCAGCTGGGCAGCATATTGACTGCAGCTTCCTCCAAGAAGACAGCCTCCTCTCTGACAGATTTTAGCCTACAATTCAATTCATCCCAAGACACCATCAGATACTACGGCCTCTTGTGTGACGTGACGTTTTCCAGGATCTGTGATAGGCTAAGAGCTCTTCAGGGCATCCTGCCTTACCTTTCCCAGTCTCACAGCCCAGGGGGCAGATGTCTCTATCTACATGTTCTAATGAGATGGGCTCAGAGGAGTTAAGGGAGCTGTCCATGGTCATAGCAGAGCTGGAAGGGGCCCCGGGCTGTGTAACCCGCTCAGCTTCCATCTCATCTGCAGGGAAATGCCTTGGCCTTAAACCATGCTGACAGGTGCCTGGCATTCCCTGCCAAAGCTGTGGGGCCAGAGAGCAAGAGAGCCCCAGCTCCAAGGGCCCTTCTTCTGGCAGCCAGGAGCACAGAAGATCAGTGAAGAGGTCAGGCAGGATTGGCATTCTTTGGACAGGGACAGCATTTCCATTAGGGATCACAGAACCCCATGGAGAAGGAAATGGCAACCCACTCCAGTATTCTTGCCTGGAAAATCCCATGGACAGAGGAGCCTGAGGGGCTACAGTCCATGGGGTTGCAAAAGAGTTAGACATGACTTAGTGACTAAACAACATAGAGCCCCAAGATCCTGAGTTCAGACCCGCCCTGCCACTCACCACATGTAGGAACTTGGGCACTTTACCCCCATGCTACTCAAGCCTCAGTGATTTCACCTGTATGATGAGCATCACCCCTGCCTAAGAAAGACAAGTAAAGGTCACACATGAGACATCCTGGCTCACTCCAAATGCTCAAAACACGGGCTCCAGCATGTGACTGGAGTAGGCCAGGCCCTGAGCTGGGTAGCCTGGCCTCTTACTCACTGAGCCTTTCCTTGGTGGGGAGACACGTGGCCCATGAGTTGAGGTTCTATCAGTTAGAAGCGAGGATGCACCTGGGAGGCTCTCCACGCTGGAAGTGACTCCAGTGGGTGGCTGGAGGGCCCTCCTTGCTCTGCACAGAGGATTTCTGCCAGGTCTGATGGCTGACTGGTTTGCTGGTCTCTTTGTCTTGTCGTGAGCACAGCTGAAGGCTGAGGGTGCGTCTGGGCATGTAGTCTGCTTTATACACACAGCCCCTGCAGCAGGGGCAGGTATTTGGGGATGAGGTAGGATCCACAATTCCTCCCCACTGCCCCCTCATCTCCATCACTTCCTCTTTGTCCCAACCTTCTCTCATCTCTCCACCAGAGAGAGGAAAGAAATCCTGCCTAAGACAGCAAGGATCACCACATCATCTCTGTTCCCCTTTTAGCAACCACTTGCAGCTCATTGGACAGCGCAGGTGGCTGCTCTCTGCCTGTCCCCATGGAGTCAGGACCCTCTGAGGACAGTGGAAGAAAGGACAATCATGAGGGCATTTTTCCATATCAGAGCCTAGTCCTGGACCTGAGGAAGCTACTAAGTCACACTGAGCCTCAGTTTCCCATCTGTAAAATGGGGTCATATGGCAGGATTTAAGATAAATTTAAGTGTCTTGTTCAATGGCCCATGATTTTTTTTTTTTTAATTTTTTGGCCATACCGTGTGGCAAGTGGGATCTTACTTTCCTGACCAGGGATTGAACCCATGTCCCCTGCATTGGGACAACAGAGTCTTAATCACTGGACCACCAGGGAAGTCCCCCATAAGCTTTTTAAAGCACTTAAACCCGTGTTCAAATTAAACCTCAGAAGAAAATACAACACAGAAAATAGCTCTATTGGAAGCACAGGCCACATCCTGAGGGTCCAGGGAGGCCAGTGTGAAAAGATTCAACTCTGGATCCACCTGAAAAGGCCATACCAGCAACAGGAGGTAGACACACTGATGAAGAGCTGGGTATCCCTCTAGGAGAGGGAGATGTGGATATGAGGAGGAGGGAATGTAACCTCCACACACAAGATTGGCCTGAGAGTGCTAGGACAGAGAAGCTGCCACCAGGTGCCCACTTCTCACCCCTAAGGCTCCCACCTTGACTTCCTACAGGAGATGGAATGAGAAAATGAGAGACTTCCTGCCTCTCACTCTTTAAACAGACTTTTCTCTGGTCTTCACATGGCACATCCCATTCCTGCTTCCTCGCCTTGCCTCATCCTATACCTGCCAGCTTCAATGCCCTTTTCCCAAATCTCTTCTATCCAGATTTGCCCTTCAAATTCACGTCACCACCTCTTGAAGCCCTCTATGATTGTCCCCAGCCAAAAGTAGCATCCCTTTCTCTGACCCCCTCCGGCTGAGACCGAGGGCTCAGTTTCTCCATCTGTAAGATGAGAATGTGAGATCCAGGCAAGCACCCAAGTGGGCCTGGCATCCAATAGCCACTCAGTAAATGGCAGCCATTCGTTATGATGCTATGGTCTCCCCCTCCACCTAGGCAGGGCCACAGATGCCTCAGGCTCTGGTACACAGTAGGTATCTACTGAATACTCACCAGGTGACCAGCAGGTGGCCCCACACCCCAACTAACCTGCCCTGACCAGCGCCTCTGAATCCCAGTAAACTGGTTCCACTGGCTCCTCCTCCTGGTCAGGGGAAACAGAGAGGGCCCAACTGGCAGAGTCCCCGTAGCTGGGTGTGGCACCTAGTAGACACTTAATCTGCATTGGTGACCAAGGTCTTGGGGCTTGACCACCCCTTCCCTTTTCGAGGCTTTTCTAGTGGCTCAGACGGTAAAGAATCTGTCTGCAATGCAGGAGACCCAGGTTTGATCCCTGGGTTGGGAAGATTCCCCTGGAGAAGGGCAAGGCAACCCACTCCAGTATTCTTGCCTGGAAGATCCCATAGACAAAGGAGCCTGGCGGGCTACAGTCCATGGGGTCGCAGAGTTTGACACGACTGAGCAACTAACACTCCCCTTTCCACTGCAGTCCTGCCCCACCCTTATGAGGATTACTCCCGTTAAACAGGTGAGAAAACTGAGGCTCAACAAAGTGCATTACCTGACTGAGACCATAGAGCATTCTCACAATCCACCACCCAGCGGCAGCATGTCCACCAAGGTGCAGAGAGGAGTTGGCCCTGATTAATCAATGTCTCATTTTATTGATGGGGACATCAAAAAGTGGAGCAAACAGCTTTGCCCAAGGCTTCATGTAAACCGGAGCTGAGATCTCCTGGCTCTAAACTAAATAACCCCACCCCACCCTACAGACAGGGTGGGAGGGGGCTTCCCCGACCCTTCCTTGCCTGCCGGCCTTGATTCCAAGGGGTGAACATGCAGGCTGTCTAGAGGGACAAAGCGGAGGATTTTATGCTGCTGGGTTTGTGGGCATCTGAGAGAATCCACTGGAGGTGCAAAGGCTCAGACCAACCAGCC
Organism: Aepyceros melampus; assembly: GCA_006408695.1. Classification (NCBI taxonomy): domain Eukaryota; kingdom Metazoa; phylum Chordata; class Mammalia; order Artiodactyla; family Bovidae; genus Aepyceros; species Aepyceros melampus. The sequence continues at coordinate 75,021 of SJXQ01005435.1, forward strand.
AGGTCTGGAGGGAGACAGCGACCTGTGCCCCTCCCATGTCTCCCAGAGAGAGAGAGCTTCTAGCAGACCTGGAAGCATCAAGACCCCTGCAGAGGTTGCAGCAAGCTGCGTTTTTGAGGCTCAGTTCTGACACTGCAATGGAGGGGCTGAATCGAGGGCGGAGAGGGGCTGGTGTGGAATAGCAATGAGCCAGGACACTGGAAACCGGCCAGCACCAGGTCTGCAAGACAGAGAACGCTGCTGTCAACTGAGTCAGGGGGAGCATCACTGGGAAGAAATCTCTCTCTCTCTCTCTCTCTCTCTCTCTCTCTCTCTCTCTCTCTCTCTCTCACACACACACACACACACACGTGAATATACTTCTTACTGAGTCTTTATTGAAAGCTCCTAGGGAAGCCACATGAAGTCCATGTGAATGCATGTGTCTGAACAGGCTGATGTGAAACATGAGTCCCCTCGGCTTCTTAGTTCACCTGGTAACAGCTAATTGTAAGGATTTGCTCCCATTTCACAAACAGGCACACTGAGACCCCGGGAGAAGCACTGACAGGCAGAGTTGAGGGCCACACAGAGTCCCTCTGTTCCTAAGGCCCTGGTTTTCCCTGCAGTTCTGCCTTCAACCTTGCAACCTAACAGGCACCCTCCCCAGACCCTGGGACATAAATTGCCTCTTTGATTTAAACTGCACAATGACACCTCCTCTCAAGCCTTGCCTTTCTTTTGTGGGTCATATCAAGCCCATGATTCAACATGCGTTTATGGGGTACTTTGTCCTTCTCCCTCACATGTTTAAACCCCCTGAGACTCTATCTTCAGCTTCCCCTGCTGCCTTTCTTGCATGCAGCACAGGGTCTCCAGCAGTGTGCGCTGAACAGTCAAGGGAAAGAGTCGAACTGTGCCACTGCAGCTTTGTGACTAGACAGGCTTGACCTGCCTTCGCATCTGACCAGCATTTTACTGAGCCGAGTGCATGACAAGGGTTGGTCAGAACCACAGGCTCTGCAAGGCCCCCAGAATCATTTGGGGAGTCCAGGGCCCTTCAGAAGGAGGGGCCACCCTCCTTGAAGCCCAGAGCTGGAACCAAGGTCCAGGAAGCCCATACAATGTTGTTCTGGAGAGCAAACCCTTGGGAGTAAAAGCCCTATGGATGGAGAAAGATGGAATTTCTAGGTGGAAAGTCCCAGAGGTAGATTTGGGGCTGGACTGCTTTTCCCTTGAGCAACTTCAGGTTCTTCTTCAGCATCCAGCATCTTCAGCAACTTCAGTATCTTTACAGCTAAGGATGCTAGGGCGGCAAATGGGGGCCAGCCACGCACCAGGCACCCCGCTGAGTGCTTCTGATGTCACGTGCCTGCATACCCTGTATGCCTCCCCACCAACAACCCCACTAACAGTCGAGGAAATCTAGGCTGGGAGGCTTGTCCAAGGTTTCCAGGCCAGGAAGTGGCACTCAGCTCTGGCGACTTGCCTGTCCCGCCTTCTAACATCTCATCACCCTCCCCTACAGCCTGAGGGGAAGGGAGGTGGGGAGGGAATGCTGC
>SJXQ01005435.1:77216-130266 GCA_006408695.1 Aepyceros melampus
ATGAAATCTGGCAGCTCCTGAAAATAGCTCAGCGCTGCAGCAGGCGCTCTGCCCGCCCTTCAGCAGGCTGGCACACAGCTGGGGGTGGCCACTGTGGGCAGACACCAGTGCACACCGGGCCGGGGGTGGTGTCACCCACACGGTGCACTGGGAGGCACAGAGCTGGGGACCCGAGGCAGCTGCCATCTCTTCACTCCTTTGACCTCTCCAAGCCTGGTGAGGCCAGGGTGGGCCTGGAGCCAGCCTGGCATGTCTACCAGGCCTGAAGCACCCTGTCCGGCAGGAGTGAAATTACTAGTGGGTGTGAGCACATGTCCTTGGGCTGCTTTTGTTCACTCGTGTAGACGAGAAACCTAGGAACAAGGGGAAAATGCCAAAATGCTGTTTATTAATACCTGGATATAAAACCCAGCAGTGTTGTCCTCCCTGACATGGCCTAGGGTTTCCCAGCCAGTGAGAAAAGGGTGAGGAAACAGGAAGCAGGCTGGGGGCCAGGTGCTGGCCAGGCCCATATCAGGCATTCAGCATCCTGAGGCTCCCTGGGCAGTGTGCGGCTGGGTGAGCCTAGAGCAGCAAGGGAGGGGCCCTGTCTGCTACAACTCAGGCAAAAAAGAAAGGACCAGACCCTCTAAGCAGCAGCCCTCCACTACCTTGAGTCTGACCCAAAGTACAGAAAGAGGCCCTGGATTAAGGGGGAGCCCCTTAGCCCTGCCTCCAGCCATCCACTCTCACAAAAGTACACCAGGAGACAAGCCCTGCCGTCAACCAGGACAGAGTAGAGGGTGAACCCTTAAGGACAGGCTTTCCTGCCTGGGATCCGATGAGCAGGGCGGGCAAGGTAATTGTACTGGCTTTTGTCACAGTGACATTTTCCAAAGTAAAAAAAGGGTTAAAAATATCTGTCCCCCTAAACCCCTCACTGAGATGAGAGGCCACTCTGGGTGGGGGTGGGGGGTGTTGTAACAGAATGGCTGGGCTCAGGCACTCTGTGGAAGGAGACTTCCAAGGGCCCTGCGGGATGGCTTGCAGCAACACAGCGCTGGACCACCCAGAGAGCCAGGCAGACTGACCCTGACACTTCAGGGAGACCAAAGACGGAGAGGTAGGGGGAGTCTGAGAGGGGTGAGTGGCACAAGGAGAGCAGCCTCCCCAAGAAGGCAGGCAGGCAGACCCTCGATTGCCCCTCTCCCTCCCTTGCTCACTCACTCAGCATTCGAGACTGGCAACTCTGTCCCTGGTCGCCATGACAACCAGTGGCCGGATGCCTCTCCCAAGGCCAGGCCCATCTGCCCACCCTCTGGGGAGCTGTTTTCACAGAAGGAGGGAAGCCCAACCGTAACGCCGAGGGGCCTAGAACTCTAAGGCCAGGCCCTGAGCGGGATGCAGCCACAGGGCATTCAGGCTGCCCTGATCAAAGGCACTGGAGCTGCAGCACGTGGCTCCCTGGAGCCCAGGTTTTGGCCCTTCTCTAGGGCCTGATCCTGGGATGAGATTCTGAAGGACTTGGGGTCATGTTCCCCCATCCTGAAGTTCGAAATGACAAGTTACAACACAACACAAACAACTCTTTTGTTAAAAAAACAGGACCCTGAGCCCTCCAGGTCAGGGCTTCAGCCCACTCCAGCGTGTCCTCTGGCTTCCCCAAGGTCGCAGCAGCTACTGATTGTTGCAGCCCTGCGAGCCCGAGGAGCTGCCTGCCTGCTTCTTCCTCCGCTTGTTGAGGAGCCGGTTGTTGGAGGTCTTCAGGTCCTTGATCTTCACCTGGTCATAGTCCACCCGCATGGTTGCCAAAGCACTGGTCATTTCCTCCTAGAGATGGGGATGGGGGGAGAGCAGGTCTACTGACCTCAAGAGACATCACCTGCCTGGGTGGCCCCTTAATAGTGTCAGTGACGGCAGTGACCACCTTTGCTGCCCGAGTGCCCCCATGTACCCAGCTCTGGGCCTATCGCCTTGCCTCACAGAGTCCTCACTCCAGTCCTCTGTGGTAAAGACTGAGCTTACCCGACAAGGCACAGGAAATGTGGTGACGCCCTGGGACTACCCAAGGGTAAGCAGGACAGGGACTGGGACCCGTGTCATCTGCTCAGAACCACAAGGCCTTCGGGGACACCATCATGCGGTGCACCCAGGCTACCAGCGCCTCAAGATTGTGCCCAGGTTGCCCCAGGCTCTGAGCTAGTGCCCCACAGGCTCAAATCTGGCCTCTGCTGAGTCTAAAAGCAAGCTGACCACCTACCCAGATGCTGCAGATCATAAGAGCAATTACGGCCAAAGCCCCACTTCACTGAGATAGCAAGCCAGGAGCACTGCCCTGAATGGGCCAGTGTGGCCCAAAGACCACCATGCGGTCACTGACACGAGGCGAGAGGGCCCCGAAAACCCAGGTTCTGGGAGGTCACCACCCTACAGTCCCTTGTTCCAAAGCCCAGAGACCTGTGAGGAGATGGTCCACCCACCTTGACTTCGTCCCAGTGGTCTCTGTCCTCCTGCAGCACTCGGGCCGTGTGGAGGGGAGTCTGGGGCACCACCATCGATTGCTGGAAGGAGCCCCAAGCCCGTGGATCAGACCCTGCAGGCACCTGGGACAGCACCGGCTGCCCCCCACCCCAACCCCTTTCTTCCGGGCTCCAGTGGGAAATCCGAGGCTCAGGGTGGTGAAGGAGCCTGATGAGACCAGCAGCAAAGGCAAGCAAAGGCGGGGCACAACCGCATGTCTGTGGCCCACCCCAGGGCCTCTGGAGCCATCAACCCTGCCGGCAGCCCTGCTCAAGCTCATCACCCGGCCCACCAAGGACGAGCAGGCACTCACGTTGATCCAGGGATGGTTCATGAATTGTGTGATGGTCAGCCTCTCGGTGGGGTCCGTCTTCAGCAGGAGGCGGATCAGCTGCTTGGCTAGGGAAGAGAGGGCAATGGTGAGGCTGTGGAGCTGCTCAGAGCCAGTCCCCACTCCCAGAGACCGCCAGCTCTGCAACGTGCTCCCGAATTCCTAACCCGCAGAAACAGTGCGCTGATAAGGGTTTCTTGTAAGGCACTAAGTGGGGCAATTTGTTAGGCAGCAATACTAATACAGGCCAGATTTGTTTATGGTCCCCAAAGGGAAAATATGAATGAAGGACAAGAATTAAGGGAAGTTTTGAGGAGGCAGGTTTCGAGCCCATTTGGCAGACATAGAGAAGGACGTTCAAACGGTGAGATGACTTGCCTAGGATCACACAGCTGGGATGTGGAGGAAGCCAGGATCTAAACACAGGTCAGTTTGACACCTAAGTGGTCTCTCCCGGAAGGAAGGCGGCTGGGGTCCGGTGGAGCGAGCTGGGCAGAGAGTCACTCACCATCCTCGGAGACCTCGGACCACTCAGGGCTGGGGAAGCCATACTGGCCCAGGCGGATCCTCCTCTTCATCCCCGGGGAGATGGCCTGGCCCGTGTTGGAGTAGAAGGGCGGGAAGCCACACAGGCTGGGGGAGGGTGGAGGTCATTCGGCACGGATGTGGGAGCAGCACCAGGGCGGACCCATTCTCCTCCCCAAGACCCTGACTGGGAGACAGGCAGCCAGACACTAGGGCAATAATATCAGCCCCCTGAACTCGGGGGTTCATCTCCAGGAACACCAGCTGCCCTTGGCATGGGAAGGCCTCTGGGGAGCCTGAAGGAGAGGTGTCCCGTGACCAGAAGGGAACAGCAGACTGCGGGAAGAGTGGCCCGCTTGAGCCCTTCACCCTGGATGGTGGGGGCAGCAGTGGCTCCAAGGGTGCCCGCGGGTGCAGGAAAGGGAGGTACTCACAGGATGTACATGATGACGCCCAGGGACCACATGTCACATGACTTGTCGTACTTCTCTGGACCCAGGACCTCAGGAGCTGCCAGGGCAGAGGGCACAGGAGGACCCTCAGGCCAAGGGTCCTGGGGCACCGGCAGGAGCCTACAGCCTGGGCAAGGTGGGAATAGGTGCCCGAGCCGGGGATGGGGCAGAGCAGATTGGTGTCTGGCACCTTCTGGGAAGGCAGCATGTGTGTGAAGTTGGGGGAGGAACAACAGCTCCCAGATAAAATAAACCCGCTTTCAGGCTGGGCTGTAAGAGATATAACCTCCTAGCTACCTTGGGCCAATCTCAGCCCAAGTAGTGGTAGGGGAAGGAGAGAAGGGCAGTCAGGGGTTGGGTGGGGTCCTGCCATAGCAGAGAGGGCCCCAGTCCAGCAGCTGCCCCACGTCCCCTGCCTCCTGAACAGACAGCCTAGGTCATGGGCAAGGAGGGGCCGTGGCCAGGGCTCTGGGTTCCACCGTTCACCTGGCGACCATCCCATGGGGCCTTGGTCTTCCCATCTGTGCAATGAGATTGGTAGGCCAGGAGGTTACTAAGTCAAAATACTACAAAACACGTCCTGGTAAACAGAGTGCCATTCCCGCTGTCTCGGGGGGCTTCCCACCCCTTCAACAGCTCTTGGAAGGCTTATCCTGAGGGAGAAGAGTCATCTGTAAACAAGTCATCAGCCCACTCTCCAGGAAGGGGCACTTTCCAGGGGTGGGGAGGTGGCTTCTCCAGGTCTAGGGGCTACCTGCTCAAAGGGGAGCAGGGAACTTTTCCAGGAAGCATGAGTGTGTGTGAAGCCCTGGGGCCCAGCCTGGCCCTCACCTAAGGGACGCTTTCCCAAAACGCAGGTGGCTGGCCCCCTGCTTCCCTCTCATGTAGGAGGACGCGCCTGCCCACTTTCTGAATATGACTCCCAGGAAGATAAAAACCGGAGAAAAACAACCGCACTTGGGCTCCATCCCAAGCCGACGGCAGCCTTTTATCACATATATATTTAGAGCCACTGTGATGTCATTCAGCTCACAGGCCAGAGCCAGAATTTTCCTGGATCTATTTTCAAGAGCAAAAACTGAAGTTTGGGAGAATATTTTTGCAGCCTCCGGCCCCCCAGCTGCCACCTCCACACAGACAGAACCCTCCCCTCCCTCCTCACAGCGCTTTAACCCTTTGGCTTCTGTGTCCCACAGGCTGCCCCAGGCCACAGTGGGGTGGGGGTGGGAGGCGGGACGTAGTAAAGAGGTACCAGCCACATCCCAGGGACTCACCCACATAGTAGGGAGTGTAACATGGAGTTGCAAGGCATTCTGGGTGGTCTCTTTGGCAAAGCCAAAGTCCGTGAGCTTCAGCACCGCATCTTTATCCTTGGACGTGTAGAGCAGGTTTTCAGGCTGGGCCAGGGAGTGAAAACATTAGTCTGGAGTCAGGCACCAGGTGGGGACAGATTTCCACGGTGATCTGCAGTCAGATTTCCTTCCTCCCTCCCTCATCCAGACTGAGGCAGGAGGAGCCGGATCCATCTCACTAAAAAAGACCTGGGTCTTGGTCGCCAATGACGTGGGCCAAAGGTGGAGGAGACTAAGGTGGCTGAGAGGTGACACCTTGTTTCACAGAGGGGAAATGGAGGCAGTGGTTCTACCAAGCCTGGGGATAACTGAGTACTACAGAGCGCCCAGGGGCAGGAACTTCTGAGCTTGAGTCAGTGATGCTGCCATGAGATGCCAAAATGAGAGTTCCAGGGGAATGTGGGGCTGCTTATGAGCCAGTGCTGCCAAGCACACCTCCTGTACCCAGCCCAGAACGAGCCTGCACGACAGGCCCCTACCTGAGGTTGCTCGGGGAACTCAGGCCCCAGGAGCTGCACAGAGGCCAGTCTTCCTGGTTGTAGGGCACAGAGGGTCGGAGGGATGAAGGCAGTGGGGAGGTCTGCATGGAGGAGGCAGCCCTCAAGCTGCTTTCTAATGAATGGGTAGGACCTAGGCCCACGGAAAGCAGCAGCAGAGCTGGGGCAGAGGGATGGGGTGGCACATGGAATTTCAGTTTGGAGCCAGTGACAGCTATTTCTCAGGTTCTATTTGAGATGATCCAAACTTGGACTAGGGTGAAAAACAGGGAAGCAGTTTTTGTATAGGAATCTTCTCTATAGAAGGCTTTTCTCCCCTTAAGGGAAAAAAAAGGAGGCCAGGGCCAAAATAAAGCAATGGTTCAGAAGGTGAGACTGCTGTGGCTCCATGTGTATCCAAAATCAAAGGGTAACCACACAAGTTGGTGATACTCAGCCAGGGGAAGAACCTGATGCAGCAGCTGGACCTTCGGGTCCCTCTGCCCGGTCTTAGGAGGACGTAAGTCTGGGGAGCGGGGCAGTCAGGGTCTAGGTCGGGGGCCGAGGGCCCAGGACTTGTAATTCTGCTCTGACAGTGGCTGGCACATGCAGGTGAGTGTGTGTGTGCATGTGAAGCTGCCTTGGTTTGCATTTCTTCCGTCTGATCCTGATCACCTGTAAGATCCAGTCCTCCCTGGACAGGAAATTTGGAGAGAACATTCTCAAGCCCGACCATTGGAGGGACAAGCAGGTCCAGCCGCTAGGATCACCTCCGCTCCTTTGTCCAGTGCCCAGCAAAGGGCCTCCTTCCCCTAAAATGCTGCCATCAGAGGGCTCTGCCTACGGGAACTATGGTTGTTACTTCACACAAGCTCCAACAGTGTTGGGCAGCCCTGTCACTGAAGCCTGGCACACTGTCTTCACAAAATTCTTGCTGAGTGAACAAATGAATGCATGAATCCCCAGTGAGGTGCCTGCAGAGCCTTGAGCAAGATGACAGTGCAGCATCTGCAGAGCCTTGAGCAAGACAATCGCTCTCTGAGCCTCGGTTTCCTCATCTGTCAGACGGGTAATGGCACCCTCTCACAGGGCTGGGTGAGGATTAAACGAGATGCTTCTCAGGACCCAGTGGCTCAAGGTGGGCACTAGTTTATTCTTATGCCTGCTGGGATTATACATGCTTGAAGGAAACAAAGAGGCCTATCTGGCTAGAGCACAATGAACACGCTGGGACCGTGGGAGGAAAGGCTGAGCCATGCAGTATGGGCCGCGGGGAGAGGCCTGGAATGCCAAGCAAGGAACGTGGCCTCCATCCAGTGGATGCTGGGACCGCTGGGGTTTGTGGATGGCACTCTTCGTCCTGGTCCCCCAACATGGGTCCTGGAGCCTCACCTTGACATCTCGGTGGGCGATGTTCCGGCTGTGCAGAAACTGGATGGCAGTGCCAATATCCCGCATGATCTCTGCGGCTTCTGCAGACACGGACAGAGGAGGGGGCCACGGATGCCACTCAAGGATCAGCAGCCCAGGGGCCCCCTCCCCATCACCCCTCTTGGAGAGCACAAGACAGTACACTCCTGCCACCCAGGACCCCACCTCAGAGCCCGACGCTGGTCCCTCCAATTTCTCCTGGAGATGCCCCCAGCTCAGCTGCTGGCTGGCACCAAGAAGCATTGAGGCCTCCATCCCAGGCCCATGGGGAGTCCATCTCTGACAAGCTGCCACAGACTCACAGAACCCCTTGGGGGAAGAATACTTTCCCCCAACCCTTGTTCAAGTGGGGAAACTGAGGCACAGAGAGGGACAGGGCCTTGCCCAGCATCACAGAGAAACTGTGTGCCCCATCTCAGCCCAAACTCCCCGTGCAGCAGCACATACATACCTCTTTCAGTGAAAGCCTGGTCGCCACGCTCCTGAATCCTGCTGAACAACTCACCACCTTCCATGCTGCCAGAGAAAGCAGGGATAGAGGGGGAGAATCAGGCGTCGACCTGCGCCTGCCCCACGTCATGGGCCCAGGCCTCCAGCCCTGCTGCTCTTCCCCTGGGGAATGGCCACTGTCAGCCTCACTGTATCTTGAAGAGCCTGGTGCGTGGTGGGCTGTTGGCTTGGGTGGGTTGAACTCAACTCTTCAAACTAGGGGAGGATCTTCCCCAGGGAGCATCTATGTTCCCAGGGACACTGTCTTGATCTGGCAGCCCCACCTTTATCCAAGTTTACCCAAGTGAGGAATGAGATGTCAGTTATCATCCTCATGACCACCGTTTTCTGGTGGCACTGTGTGCCGTGCCCTGGGAAAACCCTTTGTGGGCACTGCTGTGTGATCCTGGGTGGGTCCCTTCACCTCTCTGTGCCTCAGCTTCCTCTTCGGTAAAACAGAGATTAGTGCACCAACCTCACAGAGTTGGGAAGCCTGATTCGGCAGTACACACAGAGCACTTAGAATGAACAGGGTGAATGCCACACTAAGATCTCCCTCCACACTTTACATGGAAGTAACAGCGATCCAGAGAGGTGAGAGGCCTGCCCAAGGTCACACAGTAGTGAGTGACAGTCAGGATCCGAACCCCAAATCTGACTCAAGAGCTACTACCCTATGGGGTGAGGGGGAACTTGAAAGGCGGACAGGGAAGAGCTGGAGGCCAAGACCCAGGGCCCAGGTTCTGAGGAAGGTTAGGGCTGAGCCACAGTGTTCACGGGAGAAGCCTAGGATGGAGGAGGCTGCTGGCTCCTGGATCCAGGCCAGGATCACCCAGCATCGGGGGTGGGGGGCAGGGGGGAGCCATGGGAGCACAAATCCAGGCGAGGAGAAAGCTGAGGGGACCGCACATATCCTACTCTTCCCACAGTCTTCCCCCATCCCGGCCACATTCGGGGCTTGGTGGCCTTCTCCAACAGCTCTGCCAGCCCCTCCTCACCGAGTGGGAATCATACCCAGGGAAGGCACATTACAGCCACTGAGGATTCCACCCATGCAGGAGTGCCCTTGGGGCCAGCTGCCCAGGTCCCTCACCCTTCAGGGGCTGGGGGGCCCTCCCGGGGCTGCTATCTGAAGAACAGAGACCTCTAGAGAATGGCGGGAGTTGGGTGGGGGGCACAGGGGTGCCAGTGAGATGCTGAGGGAGGCTGGGCTGGCGTACCACTCCATGACGATGAGGAGACAGCGCTTGCTGTGATGCATGTTCTCGTAAACATCCAGGATGCGCACGATGTGGGGGCCGCCTGAGGCCTGCCAGTGGTGGTCAACCTCCTGCCGGGCCTTGGGGCTGTCGTACAGCAACTGAGGGCAGGCAGGCACAGACAGTGTCAGGTCCAGAACCCACTTCCCCAGGAGCCACCTAGACAGCGCCACTGCCCTCACTTGGCAGACAAGGACACGTAGGCTCAGAGAGGCCTGTGACCTGCCTGAGGTCACTCAGCTGACGAAGGGCAAAAGGAGGATTCCAGTCCAGGTTGGATGCGTGGTCCAATGAGCCCCTGCACTTGGCTGAGGGTCAGCTTCAAGCAAGCTTAGCTCGTAGCTCGGGAAGGCCTGGGAGGTAGCTGAAAGCTTGGAAGGGCTCGAGGCCAGAGAAGCCCCTGCCTCCTTTCCCAAGGGGCAGCAACTGAGGTGGAAATTGAGGATTTTGTAGTCAAATCACACATCAGTTGTGAGACCCTGCGCCAGGAGCCACACGTCCCCAGAGCCTCGTTTCCAGTGGGATGACACGAGGGTTGTGGGCCAGAGGTAGAGGCTGGCGGGAAGGAGGACTCTGCTTGATGGGGGTGAATCTTTGCTGGGGTGAGGTTTCCGGGCTTGGGGTTAAATTCCTCCATGACTCAGTGTGACCTCAAGCGAACATTCACAGCTCCAAGCCACAGCCCACAACTCCGTAAAATGGAGTAATAACAGTCATCCCCACAGGATGCATCACAGCGAAGCAGGCAGCAGGTGGGTGGGCGTTGGGATCTTTGCTCGGGTTAACTCAGCCCCAGACTGTGGCTGCCAACCTGAAGGCCAATCACCGGAAATGAGCAAGACCTTGAAATGGTCATGCTCAGAGGTGGAGGGGGTGGAGAAGCCGGCCTTCTGGGGGAGGTGGCCCAGAACGGGGAGAGCAGGGATGAGGCACCCCCGGGGAGGCTGCCCACGTCTGCTTCCTGGTCGAACAGGGCTGAAGAGCGAGGTTGCACACCGAGACAGGCCGAGACCAGCAGGGCCGAGGAGCGAGGCTGCACACCGAGACAGGCCAAGACCAGCAGGGCCGAGGAGCGAGGCTGCACACCGAGACAGGCCGAGACCAGCAGGGCCGAGGAGCGAGGCTGCACACCGAGACAGGCCGAGGCCAGCAGGGCCGTGGAGCGAGGCGGCACACTGAGACAGGCCGAGGCCAGCAGGGCCGCGGAGCGAGGCGGCACACCAAGACAGGCCGAGGCCAGCAGGGCCGCGGAGCGAGGCGGCACACACACCGAGACAGGCCGAGGCCAGCAGGGCCGCGGAGCGAGGCGGCACACCGAGACAGGCCGAGGCCAGCCACCTGGCCCCCACCCACAGCGCCCTGGGCCACCATGGGCCCTGCTCTCTCCCCGGGCAGGATGGTCTCCCTCCTCTGGGGCATAGGTGGGGCAGCCTCCGGGACCAAGCTATCCAGGCAAAGATCACCTGGGGTGGAGAGGAAGAGCGGGTCTCCGCATCTGTCTGCTGCTGGTCTGGGGAGCTGTTCCCTTTGACCCTAGTGTGGAGGGCAAGGACGTGGGCAAGCCCCTCCACCAGCTTGGGGGCTCCCGCTCCGCTAACAGTCCAGAAGGGGGCACACGGAGGCGGCTGTAGGCAGACCTGGAAACCACGGATCCCTTGCTCGTGCTGCCTTTGCCTCCTCTGCTCCCTGCCCACACAGCTCCCATGCACCAGCTTCTTACTTCACAGCACTGGGGGAAAGAGGCTTGGTCACGTCGGCTCCCCCTGCCCCCACTGTGTCCTGAGGTGCCTCAGGCTTCGACCATAGGATCAAAGATGCACCATTTTCCCTCCCTGCTCTGTCCTCTCTGCACTTCGTCTCTGCCTGGCCTCCCAACACTTCTCCCTGCCCCCTGCCACCTCTTCCCTAGCCGACCTGACCATGTCCTGGCAGGGCCTCCAGGAGGGTTCCTGGACCCTCACTCTGTCCTGCTTCTGATACCCCAACCCCTGTACCAGGGTCCGCTCTCTCCTCTCCTCAAAGGCCCAGCCCACAGCTGATAGGTTTTCTCTGGGGTCCTCAGTCCCGCCTCCTCCTCTCTGGCTCTTCTCCACCTGTCCCCACCCTCACTCCTTAAATCCTCAGCCCTCATGCTCCAGATAAAGGCCACCTTCTTCCCTGGCATCCAGAGCTCACCTTCTCTCCCGGCTCCCTTTCTGCTGCCCTGGCCCCAGAACACCTGGCTCAGGTCGGAACACTGGACGCACTGGCCCCAAACAAGCCTCATGCTCCGCCCACACCCCGTGCTCTCTCGCTCCATCTCCTTCTCCACCAGGCCAGCTCTCCCTTGTTGAGGAACGTTCTGGGCTCGGTTCAGATGTCTCCTGCTCTTAGAGGTCCTCCCAGCACCTCCCTCAGGGGTTTTTGCCTCTGCACCTCCACCAGGCTGAGGAGGCATGAAGGTAGAGGCAGGTGGGGTTAACCTGGGAGTCCCTGGCTGGGGCCTGGCAGAAAACACTGAGCTCTGGAACAAACAAAGGATGGGATGATGGGTTTGATCCCTGGTCAGGGGACTAGATCCCACACGCCATGACTAAGACCCAGTGCAACCAAATAAATAAATAATAAATATATTTTTTAAAAATCTTAAGAAAACATTGCCCGCTCCCCGAAAAGCTCCTGCATCATCGCCCTTTTCTCCTCCCTCCTGTGCACCACTTACTCATGACCTACAATTAGCCTGCTCCTTTGATACCTCTATAAACGCACACATACACACATAGGCAATACACTTTCACTACGCCTGGCTCTGCTCTGAGCCTTCTACAAATATCAGGAGGAAGGGGCTTTATTACCACCGTGGAGGCAGAGAGAGGTGAGTAACTGGCCCCAGATTATGCGGCCGTTTCCCCAGTCAGGCCGGCACTGGGCCGTCTCCGGCTTCAGACTGTGGGCCCCCACAGGCAGGGCCAGTCTGGGTTCCAGTGCTGACACAGAGCACAGGCTCAGATAATACTTAGGATTCAACGAACAAACCTATAAAGGGAGGGGGAAGGGAAGAAACCCTCACAACCCACCATGAGGAGAGAAGAAACTGAGGGAGGACCCAGGAAGGCTTAACAAATGAGAGACATGACAACCTGGCCCAACTTCCTCCCCGCTGTACTCACCTGCCCTCTCTGGTGAGCTAGACTTTACCTCCTCTTCTAGGAAAAGCCCATCCTGACTCCTCCAGCCCACAAGCCCATGGCTACAAGTAGGCTTCATTCACGCAAGTACCTGAGGGGCCCCTATCCTCATAAAAGGGGTCCTCAAGCAAAAGCCCCATCTTCCCAGGCATGGAAAGAGCACGGGGCTAAGACAGGAGGCCTGGGTTCTACTCCTATTCTCGGTGTGACCTGGGGCTGGGCTTTTGCCTCTCTGTGCCTCTGTCTCCCTGGTGTTAAGATGCAGGGCTTGGGCTACACTGGAGGATGGGAACCACGGAGGGGACCTCTGGTCAGGGGCTCCTCAAAGTACCTACTACAGCCCCTTTCCAACATCACTGTGCTCACGGAGCAGCCTCTGGGTCTCCACTGACCCCCATATCCTAACGCCTGAAACCGCTGGAGGCCACTCAGGATCCTGGTCCCCAGTCACAGCTGGGAAGAAAAGAATATGGAGTGCCCAACAGATCCATATCTTGGCCTCACTCCCACCCGATGCCCCCGAGCCCCCCAGGGGTACACCAGAGTTGGGAGGGTCTGTGATGTCTCCTGAGTTGCTCCATGATTCCAGCTAGTGCCCAATGGGATCCTCCGCACACCTGTGGGACAGAAGCCTGGCTTCTTCCTCTGGGACGGCTCCCAGCTGCACTGGAGTTGTGCCACCCTCCCGCCCACTGATGTCAGGTAAGTACTGAATCTGAGATGACACTTCCTTGATCAAATGACAATGCTCTAGTTACAGACTCTGCTGAAGTGGTTTCCACTTCTCCCTTCTCGCCTTACTCTCCTTTGCCATTTCTCCTCAACTCCCAGAGCCCACAGTCAGATGGCCGAGATGCTGACCAACCCCACCAGACTGCAGACACCCTCACAGCGCGAGGGGCAGAGGAGCCTGCTTCCCAGAGACAGCTGCCCATGCCCCTCTGGCTCTCCAGGTGTAATGGAGCCTCAGAATTGGCCAGACCGCTCCACTACCTCCACACAGCGTCTCTTCCCACCCAAGCACAGGGTTTACTGCAGGTGGAGGGATTCTTGAGTTCAGGAGCTGGGAAAACAACTGTAGCAATTGACTGTTTGGAAAACAATTTACAGTTTACAAAACACTCTTTTCCTTTATCTCATGGGAATGCTTGGTACCACCCTGTGAGGCAAGCAGGGCAGGAACCAACAGCCCCAGTTTGCAGACTGAGGCAAAGAGGCTCTGGAGGGTGAAGTCACTGCCCTGGGGCTGCCAGGATGGAGTAAGGTGAGGCTGGGCCAGAGGAGAGCAGGACTCCACACAGAGCACCAGACAACCCCTCCCAGAGAGGGGATGAGAGGCCAGGGTGGCCCCAAGTCAGAGAGGCAGTGGCCAAAACTCTGCTTGCAAGACTCAGGAATCTTGCTCCAAAATAAATGTGTGCAGAGGGGCATGGTGTGCACACGAGCAGGGGAGTGTGTGTGTGTAAGTGTGTTCACGTGCTTGGAAACATGGGTACCTGGACACATGAGTACATGCATGCAAGGGCATGGTACGTGCATAGGTGTGTATGGGTGTAGGTAGTATGGGTCTGAGGAATGTGTGTCAGTGTGTGTGGGCCAAGGTATGTGTGTGTCTCTGAACTCTATGATATTAACTTTGAAAATAAGGCCCATCGATCTGCCCATTTGGGCTTCCCAAGTGGCTCAGTGCTAAAGAATCTGCCTACCAATGCAGGAGATGTGAGTTCCATTCTTGGATTGGGAAGATCCTCTGGAGAAGGAAATGGCAACCCACTCCAGTATTCTTGCCTGGAAAATCCCATGGACAGAGGAGCCTACTGGGCTATAGTCCATAGGGTTGCAAAAGAGCTGGACACAACTTAGTGACTAAACAACAACAATCTGTCCATTTATTTGTCTATTTTTCTGAATATTTTCTATTTTTTCTGAAGTATCAAGCAGAGAACTGGGCACAGACAGGTGCCCAAGAAATACTGGGGTCTTGCTGCCACAACTCAACCTGTGACAGTCTTGCCTGGGCAGGTGACCAAGCCTAGACCCTTCTGCTCAGACCTCCTCTCCCACTGAGATCCTATCTCCACTGCAGGACCCTCCACCTCACGTTGCCCAGAGCTGTGAAAGCACTCTGTCTGCCTTCCCAGAGCATCAGACAGATCTAGGGTGTCTGTAGTTACTCTGTAAGACACAGCCTAGGGACCAGCCCCCCTCACCCTTCTTCAGCCATCTCCCAGCCCAGGAAAGGCTACCTTCCCAGACCCACATGCCCCTTCACATAGCCAGTTCACCCCTGGACAGGCTCTTCTCTAGTAAAAATGTTCACAGTATCGCCTCTCTCTCTCCCACACATACATGCACACACAGGACGCCCCAAGGCCCTGGGCTGGACAAGCAGCCTCTCCCACCCCACCCCAACCTCCACACTCCCAGCCAATTAACCTACAGCCTTGGCCAAGCTGCTGGGGCCTCTGCTGGAACACCCACTCCTTCCGGGGGAAGATAGCTGGTTTGTTATCTCTCCCATCAGTGAGACAGCAGCAAATTAAGAAATATGAACTCTGGATTTCAGGACGGCCCACAGCCCGAACCTCCCAGAGGCCGGAGATCCACTTCCTCTCACTGATCTGTGGGTCAGCAAATTCCCATGATTTCCACTTTCTTCGAATTCCAGCTTTGTTTGGTGCCAGAGGAGAGAGAGGCAGGAAGGACTGCCACGCCGGGGTCTCAGCCCAGCCTCCAGCAGGGGTAGGCTGGAATTCTCAGGAGTGGCATCTCTGGGTTGTTGATTACACCACAACACACACGCCAGGTGTCAAACACTCAGGCAGTGGGTCTGCACAGAATGTTATGGGGAAATCTAGGTTTGCGACACTTTTTTTCCACCGTGGAGAACCCCAATTCTCTACAGAGGGAGGTTACAGGTGAGAAAAAGCACTTTGGACTTACTAAACCCCCTCTTGGTAAGAGTTTTCAACTCAACCATATCTGAGGTCCCTTCCGGCTCCGAGCTCTGTAATTATTTGGGATTCTTTTCCCAGGGGGACATATCTAACTTTATGAGACACCACTGGAAGAGCAGGATTCATTTCAGAGCCAGATGTTGAGGCCACCCACCCTGTGCTGTCCACACCAAGCATGGCATCCCAGCCCCTGGCCAGGTCATGGGACCCAAGCTGGCTGCTTTGCCGACTTAGAACAGAGGGCACAGCCTCGGATGGGATGGTATAGACTGACCTCAAGTTCAGGGTTCTAAGCAGGAATTTCCTTCTCAAGGTCTCAGTATCTTCCTTATAAGGGCTTCCCAGGGGGCTCAGATGGTAAAGAATCCACCTGCCTACGTAGGAGATGCGGGTCCGTCCCTGAGTTGTCAAGCACCCTTGGAGGAGGACATGGCAACCCACTCCAGTATTCTTGCCTGGGAAATCCCATAGACAAAGAAGCCTGGCAGGCTATAGTCTATGGGGTCACAAAAGAGTCAGACACGACTGAGCCACTAGATAACAGTAACAATTTTCTTTATGGAGCCAGACTCACCCCCTCCTCGCTGGCTTCACCCTCTCCTTCCCCACAAGGGCACCAGTGCTACTGGAGAGTTGTTGGTCACATCAAATCTGACTTTTTAGCCAAGGTCTCAAATTAGAGCCTCAGACATGTGCCATTACTCTCTCACGCACTCATTTCCCCGGCTTTCGTAGCTCATTAAGGGAGCTAATGGAACCGATTTTGCAGCTATGGATGAGTTGGCCCCACGCCAGATGAGCCCTCGCTTCATTAAGTTCTGGCTGTATCCTGTCCTCCCGAGTGGCTGAGTTCCAGGGAGGTCGGCTCACATGATGCTCCTGACCCCAGATGCTTGGGCCCCGTCTGAACGCAGGATGACTGACGGAGTTACACCCCCTTTGCAACAACTGTCCCTCCCTGGTGCTCGGCCAGTGCTGCGTTGGCCACGGTGCTTGTTCACAGACACCACCTCGTTCAGGACTCACCATCTGCTGAGGAGAACCAGCATCGCCCTTTTCCTGTGGGGAAGCTGTGACTCTGAGAGGTGAAGTGACCTGCCCAGAGTCACAGCACTGGGTCGTGAGAGTCAAAACTGGGACCCTCAATGAAAGAATAATAGAACTCTATATCGCCAAACCTGTGATTTAATAGAAAATCTGTAATCACTTTTTAAAATCCAGATGCATATCAAAATTATCCTGAAATTTTTTGGAAAAAGAACAAAACTTAGACCCAGACCTGTGGGCCTCTAGGCAGTGAGGACAATGCGGGCGGCTGCTGTGCTCCTTTTACGCGTAGAGCTCAGCCCCACAGCCCTGGGGCTAGACCAGGCTCTGCCATTTAATGATTGTTAATAGCCGTGGCAGTTCACAGGCGCCTCCTGGGTACCAGGCACTTTACACACACCTGAGCTTTTGTCCTTCAACAAGGACACCACTGACCATCATTCTCAACTGAGGAGACAGAGGCTCAGGAAGGTTTTATAGCTTCTCTGGGTCACAAGTGTCACACAGGGCCACCTCTGAGTCCAGGAGTCCTTTGGGAACCAGGAGTCAACCCTCATGCCCAGGGAGGACTGCCTGTTTTACAGATCTCTTCCTGACCCCTACGAACATTCACTGGTCCTGCCTGGGGGCCAGGCCTGGAGCTGAAGTTGGGAATGCTGCCACAGACTGTCCCCCGGGACCTGGGGGTCTATGGATGAGTTACTGCTGGTTAAGATGCTTGATGAGGATGTAGGCACTAAGGAACTGGGCCTGGATCCTTCTCCTCCCTTTTTCTCTTTCCAGATTTAGAACCTGGCAGAGCAGAACCAGGAACAAGGAGGGCCCCAAAAAAGCTGCTCCCAAACCAGGCCAAGGCTAGGGTATCTGATGGCCGGGAATGAGAAGAAAGTGGCTTGACTGGCTTGGAGCCTCGCTAATCACCAGCCACCAGAGTCCTGGGAGGTGGGAGTGGCTGGGGCTCTGAGCCCAGTATCTGCCTGGGAAGCTCTGCCAGCAGGAGAGCCAACCCACATTTTGAAATTGTCAAATCTCAGGGGGCTTCCATGGCGGCTCAGTGGTAAAGAATCCACCTGCCAATGCAGGAGACATGGCTTCAAACCCTGACCTGGGGAGATCCCACGTACCGTGGAGCAACAGAGCCCATGCACCACAACTACTGAAGCCTGGCACTCTAGAGCCGCTGCTCCACAACAAGAGATGCCACTGCAATGGGAAGCCCGCACATCACAACTAGAGACAGCCTGTGCAGCAGTGAAGACCCAGCACCGCCAAAAAGAAATAAACAATTAAAAAAAACAAAAAAACCCTAAAGAACACAAGACTCCTTCAACTTGCTAAATTTTGGTGGCCTCAGTTTGCCTCCTACCAGCCCCAGAAAACCTAGAAAAAAGGTAGAAGTGCCAGGTCTGGGTAAGGGGGGCGCCGGGAAGAATGCTTCTGGAAAGAGGAAGCTAAGCCAGGCTCCCAGGGAGGGAGGGGGAGGGCTAGTGGGAACACAGGTGCTAGCTGGAGCAGGTGTGGGTCCCACAGGGCTCTGGGTCAGAGAGACCTGCATGCTGGATGCAGGGGCCAGTTCCATCCGATCCGCACTGAACCAATCTGGAAAATGGGGACAGTGACAGTACTTACTGAGAACACACAGAGGGTCAGACAAGCACAGCGCCAAGTGCAGAGAGTAGAAATGGGCTCTGAGGTCTGCTTGGCTTCAGGATTCCCCCTGGGTCTCGCTCTGATGTGGCCTCATGCTCTTCACCTCCCTTGTCACCAGAATTGGGGGCAATTCAGGTACAGCCTCTAGGACCCAGGGAGGCTGATCCCCTCCAGTCCAGCAGGTCACAGAAACAGATCCTGAGAGGGGCAGGACCAGGCTGTGCAGAAGTAGACTAAGAGTCAAGAGTCTATGGATATTGGGACTTCCCTGGTGGTCCAATGGTTAAGCCTTTCCAATCCAGAGGTATGGTACGGGCTCCATACCTGGTTGGGCTAAGATCTCACATACCCTGCAGCCAAAAAACCAAAGCATAAAACAGAAGCAATATTATAACAAATTCAAAAAAGACTTGGTCCACGTTAAAAAAAAAAAAAAGTCTATGGATACCGTTTTGCTGTGAAAGACTCGGTGAGGAGGGGCAGACCCTCCAGGGTGTGGGAAGATCAGAGCTGATCTCAAGGAAGGGACCCTGGGGCATGGGAACCACGGCTGAGTGCTAGGGACCTAAACCAGGGGACTGACCTGGCCCTCAGCTTGGGCAGACTGGAGGTAGGGGCACATTCGCACTCTCCCAGGTGGCAGATACCTTCACACCCTGGATTCCTTTGTGCCTCCGCTCAAGCAATGTCCCCTTCTGCAAAGTATGTAGTGACCTTGACCTTAATGACCTGAACCCCAGCTCCTCATCTGTGAAATGGGCTGCAGTCTCCTCATCTATGGTACTGAGGGGAGGGGAGCAGGCAGGTCTGAGACTATGGGCACCTGTTTTATAGGTAGGGAAAGAGGCCCAGAAAGAGCTAGAACCTCCTTCCGCTCCCAGAGGTTATGCAGCGTGTAAGCGGCAGGATCAGAGCTCCCTCTGCCCCAGGAGGTGGCAGACCCCAGCATCCAGCCCACAGCCTTTCCACAGTGGGTGAGGAGAGGCCACACAGGTGTCTTGCGAGCCTGAGCACATACTCAGGGGGTCTGGTTTCTCTTATCGTCTAACTTCTTAGAGGAAAAGAGGATTTTTCTGTCAAAATCAGCTACATAACTGGTGAAATGTTAGCCTGGTTCTGTTTCTTCTGTGATAGCATAAAAATAAGACATCTTCATCCTAAGACAGGAAAATTCTTAGCAAATGTGTTTTAGTTTAACCTCAAAAAGGTCTCTTCTACCTATGGCTGATTCATGTTGAGGTTTGACAGAAAACAGCAAATTTCTGTAAAGCAATTCTCTTTCAATAAAAAATAAATTAAAAAAAAAAAAGGAGAGGTCTCTTCAATGGTCCGTCCTCATGAAGAGACCCCACCTTGGCCACAAAGTCTGTGCCCCCAGCTGACCAGCAGTGCCCATAGAGCCCGTGCGGGGCTATAGAGGACTGGCGGGTGTGGAGAGGGTGACTGAGGCCATGCCCAAATGACCCCTGCAGAGGCCCCCAGCTGGCCATGCCTGTGGTCAGCTCTGGAGAAGGGACCCAGCATACTCGAGCTCTCAGAGAATGACAGCTGGTCTCTCCCCTGGAGGACAAAGATGACAAAGGAACACAAAGTGGGGGATGGAGGGTGGGAGGCAAGATGGCACCACCCCCAGAGGCGTGGTGCTCAGACCCCCAGGAGCCTTCCAATTCCACCCCCAGACTGACTCTTCTCGAAGCCAACCTCATATCTGCTCTCCATCTCTCCCGCTTCCCTTGGCTTCATCCGCGTCCCTGCAGCTCCCCACACAGGCCTGGGTGAGCACAGCAGCCAGGCTCCTCCCCGGGGAGACAGGGAAACCGGCTGCCCAGGCTTCCAGCCTCGCTTGGCGCCTGGCCCCTTTCTCTCTGCTGCTCCTTTTGGGTTAGAAGGCTCCAGGTCTTTGACACCTGACCCCTGGCTCCTGGGAGAAGTCTCTGGAGCCACAGCCGTGAGGAAGAAGTAGAAGGGGGAGGAAGGCCCCGCCCTGTGGGCAGCCAGGGTGACGGCCTGGCAGCGCTGAGGGACACTCCTGCCACGGGAATGGGCTGAGTGACTCACTCTCCCTCTCCCAGGCCTCCAAGGGTAAGGACACACCCCAGTACAGGCTCAGCTGACTCAGGGCGTGAACCGAGTCACACAGAGCAGTGGAGAGGGGTCTTCAAACCTGAGTCATCATCACCCAGCTCCTGTCCCTAGTAGGACACATACCCAACCGGTGGGGTCACCACAGCTGACTGTTCCCCTGGCAACACCACTGCCAGCTGGCCCAGGAGAGGCATCTTGGGGCATCCTCTTCATAGCCTTCTTAGAAGGGGAGCCCTCGAGAAGCAGAGCAGCCAGCCTCGGGCAGACTGACCTGCGAAAGGGGCCCCTTTCCTGACCCCCACTGACAGAGCACACAGGGAAGGAAGGCTGAGAGCCACCATCTGGCTGCCAGACAGGCCGGGGTTCCAGGGTTCCTTCGCCTTTCTGAATCTCAATCTCCGTATCAGTGACAAGGTGGTGATAAGAACCCATTCTTAGATTCCGTGTTTGTGTTCAGCATGTTGGAAGCAGTCAAAGGGACAAGTGGGTGCTCTTACCCTCACCCCCACCCCCTGTGCCACTGCCTGCCAGAGGGCATGGAGAGCACCGGCCAGGCCCTCGGGCACGCCCCAAGAAGGGGGCTTGTGTGGGTTCACGGAACAGCTATGGAGTAAACTATGAGTTCCTTGGGGGCTTCCCTGGTGGCTCAGATGGTGAAGAATGTGCGGAAGACCCAGATTCAATTTCTGGGTCAGGAAGATCCCCTGGACAAGGGAATGGTACCCACTCCAGTATTCTTGCCTGGCGAATCCCTTGGTGGCTGAGCCCTTAAGAACGGGGCAGTGAAAGTGGCAGGTCAAGGTTCTGGCCCTTCACACTCCTGAAATAGACTGTGAGCCACACTGAGGTGGGGGTGGGGACAGGTGCAGGGTGCAGGCTAGAGGGCCAGTGGCTCAGGGGCGCTCAGCCCAGGAGTGCAGGGTGGCACACAGTCTCACAGGTGGCACCTCGAGTCTCCGAGCCCCTCTGCAGGCTCCTTCAGCCCCTCTCTCCCCAACCTCAACCCAGGAATCCTGGGGGGTCCAGTCTTGCACCACTGTCCCAAGCAAAAGGCTCAACCACTGAGCCGTAAAAGGAGACCCACCGGCGGAGGCCACAGCCAAGGCTGACTCCCCACACCCCACGAGGCGCCTCAGGTTACAGGTTTGACGCTACTGCTCCAGCTGCCAAGGCGGCGGCACCCAGTCAAGGCCAGGGGCAGGAGGAAACACTGAGCAGTGAGGGTGTGGGCACAGCCCCTCCTTCTTGTCCTACCCCCGTCTGGCCCCTGGGGGTGGGGCAGACTTTCAGGGTGACTAGGATGAGTCCTGAGCACCGGACCAGCCCCCATCTGTCCTCTGCCTGCCCTCAGCCAACACCAAGCCCGAAACCCACAGGACAGAGGGGTCGGGTCTGAGAGGGGAGCAACCGAGTGACAGTGGGAGAAACAGAGCCGGGAAAGAAGAAAGGAGAAGGACAAGGAGGCAGAGAACACAGAAAGCGAGAGCATCACAAAGGGAAAGCAGCAAGCACAAAGCCACAGTCCAAAGAGAAAAGCGACCCTAATCCCAAGCCGGCAAAAAATAAAACCCAAATCAATTTTCTCAGCGTCTCTGACCTGTCCAGTGCTGAAAAGGCCTCCTGAGGCTCCCGGTTCCCCCAAAGAGCCATCTGGTACCCCTGCCCTAAACACACCCCCACAGTTCCCACACAGCAGGATTTTAATCACAATTACACTGGGCCTAATCCAGTTAGTTCCCAAAGGCAGAGGGTGGGGAGGGGATTCTTTCACATCATTCTTTCCAACCCTAGAAGCGGCTGGCTGCCCCAGGTGCAGTGTGAGCCCAAGTGAGTCCTCACGAAGGCCAAGAATGTGCCGCTAAGAAATGCACCATAAGGAAGGCTGAGCACCAAAGAATCAATGCTTTTTAACAGTGTTGTGGGAGAAGACTCTTGAGAGTCCCTTGGACTGCAAGATCAAAGCAGTTAATCCTAAAGGAAATCAACCTTGAATATTCATTGGATGGACTAATACTCTGGCCATGACATGCGAAGAGCCAACCCATTGGAAAAGACTCTGATGCTGAGAAAGACTGAAGGCAGAGGGGAAGGGGGTGACAGAGAAGGAGATGGTTGGATGGCATCACCGACTCAGTGAACATCAATCTGAGCAAGCTCCAGGAGATGGTGAAGGATGGGGAAGCCTGGCGTACTGCAGTCCATGGGGTCACAAAGAGTCGGACACGACGGAGATGAACAACAACAAGAAATGTACTCAGGCCGCCTCGAATGACAGCCCTGCACCTACAGGCTCTTGCTGTCTCAGGCAGGATCCTGGGGATGTTAGCCACCAAGACCACCTTCTGCTTCCCACCACATATTCAAGCCCCTTGCCACAAAGACAACTGTTTTGCAAAAAAGTCCCAAACTGTCTTTTTCCAAGGTTACTCGGGGAGAAGGCAGAAGGAAGCCCAGAGTCTGGTCCTCTCCCAAGCCCAGGCAGCCTCTCATGTGGAGCTACACAAGGCCCCAAAGAGGCAGGAGGGAGGGCAGCAAAGTTCTCCTGAGAAAAAGTGGGAGCCTGCGGGAGCTGACTGGGGCTGTGGTCTCCCTACCCCTAGAGCAGCAGACCTGCCCATCCAGGTAGGGCCTGGCACCCACTTTTACAGCACAGGTGTGCTGGCAAGGCGCCTCACCCAGGGACAACCGCTGTCCCCAGTCCTTGCTTGGTGGCCATCACCTTTGGACACATGGCAGCCAGTTGCCAGGCTGGGACCAGATGAGGTGGGGGCCTGCAAAGCCAGACGCTCCACCTGCTACACCCTCGCAGGGGCCTCCTACGAGGATGTCCCAGGGAGGCCCTGGGAGAGGAAGATGAGGGATCCGAGTAGAAGAGCAACTTCCCCAAGTGCAAACCTGGGGACCAGGCAGACACGTAACAGACCTCTGTTGTCAGGGAGACTAGGCTCTAGGCTGAACAATAGCCCAGGTGACCCAGAAGACCCTACAGTATCCCTGGAAATAGCATTCCATGAGGGTCCTGGTGACACTACGAAAGAAAGTTCTGGGAGAAGGAGGGCGGGTTTCTGCCCACCTAGTGAAGAAGGGCACCAAAGACAGACACACGCCTCAATGCGGAAGACCCGAGTTCAATCCCTGGGTTGAGAAGACCGCTGCAGAAGGAAGTGGCAACGTACTCCAGTACTCTTACCTGGGAAATCCCATGGACAGAGGAGCCTGGTGGGCTGCAGCCATGAGGTCGAAAAGAGTCGGACACAACTGAGCAACTAACACTTTCAATTTCACTTTCTAGTCTAGTGGGATGACGTATGAATCTGAGTTGTGACAAATGGCGAGGGAGAGCCACTGCTGACCTTTCCCCAATCCTTCAAACCCTACATAACTGCCTCTTCTTCCACAAGGCTGTTTGCTCCCTCCACGGCTCCCCAGAGTTTGTTAGGGCCTGGACACCACTTGCTGAGATGAGCATATCCTATGAGGACACAAGACTGGGAGTGGGGAAGCAGTAGCCACAACAAGTGCTGAGTTGTGCAAACCAGGCATGTTGTCACGCACACACCCACCCTGTGTCCTCCTCTGTCATCCACATTTTTCTCAGACCAGAGGTCTGCATGAAAGCTGGCAGTCTCTTCCAGGAAACCTCCCCTGGCTGGCCCAGTCCTGACAGTTTCCTCTCGCCCACTCACCAACCTAACTTCCTGCCTGTGGCACCCTGGACTTTTGCTGGGCTGGGCTTGTCTGAGACTCACAAGGCTTGAGATGAACCATACACCCTTTCTGAAGCAGCTCACAGCTAGCACAGTCCTTGTGTGCTGGCTTTGCTGGGGGGAACCACCACCTGTCTACTCCCAAGCATAGCATCCTGCACAGTGAGGAGAGCTGGACAGATGCAGGCAAACAGCAGCAGGATCACCTGGGGCCCAGTGCGGTCATGGATGACGCTGTTAGCCTTCTTCCAGGAGCCAAGTGTCAGAGACCCTCTGATGTCCCCACAGACTTGCATGAGGCATGAGGTGAGTTAGGCACCAAGACTCTGGGGTCAAACTGCCTAGACACATGTCCCAGTCCTGCCACACACCAGCCGGCCATCTTGGGCAAGCAGATCACCTCTCTGAATATCAGTGTCTTCATCCATAAAATGGGAATGAAAAGAGTTCGGTAAGATAACGTGTATTGTGCACAGGGCCAGGGCCTGGCAGACAGAACACTCTGGAAAACTGTCAGCCATTCCTGGGAGTATCAGACCCCACAACACCAAAGCCTGAAGCCTGGAGAGATGGCATCAGTTCCTGGCTGGGGTGGGAAAATGATTCTGAAAGTCCCAGCAGAGGGGATCCTGACAGCAGGCTCAGAGCACAGCTGCTGAAACTGAGTGAGGCCGGCTGGGCAGGGCCAGAAGCATCTCCAAACAATCCCCCCTGGGACTTTCCTGGTGGCTGAGTGGAAGAGAATCTGCCTGCTAATGCAGGGGACATGGTTGCGACCCGATTCGGGAAGATCCCACATGCCACAGGGCAGCTAAGCCTGTGCACCTCAAATACTGAAGCCTGTGAGCCCTAGAGTCCGTGCTCTGCCACAAGAGAAACCACTGCAATGAGAAGCCTGAGCACCACTAGAGAGTAGCCTCCACCTGTCGCAACTAGAGAAAAAGCTTCCATAGCCATGAAGACCCAGCATAACGAAAAATAAATAATTTTAAAACTGTCCCCAAATCCTGCTATTTGCATTTCATAGGGTTTGACACCCTTCCTAAGATCCTCATTTCAAAAAACAAACTGCCCACTTCTGGCAGTTCAGAAGGCTACTTGGTCTGGTAGTACTTGAGTTACTCAGATTCTTTCCTTTCAGGAGAGGGGCGGCCTGGAGAGATGCAGTAAAACCACTAGCGGGGACTCCATTGTATGAGGCAGCCAGCCCTCCACATGCCTCCTGATGTGTCAACTCAGTAAACAAGAGGCCCTGCAGAGGGTGATCTGACCGGTCTAGAGGTGGTAGATGAAGAGGTGGCAGCTGCTAAATGAGAAAGTACCTGGCCTGCCAGGCAGCCCCACCCAGCCTCAAATCCAGCTCGACAGCACCAGCTCCAACAGGCCAGCCCCACCCATGGAGCAACGCAGGGACCTCCTGGCATGTGGATTCAACACCCCAAAACTCCACTCCGACAAAGACAGGACGAGGAGGGCACTGGGAGCCCCAGGGGCTCCTAACATTTTTCAGTGGACCCAGAGGCCGGAGAGCAGGGCTGGGAAAGAAGACTCCCACTGCAGACCCCCTCAAGCTACTCAAGCCTTTGTTTTTCCGTTTCCTATGATTTACTTTTAATTGAAGGATAATTGCTTTAAGATATTGTGTTGGTTTCTGCCACACATCAGCATGCATCAGCCATAAGTATAAATATGTTCCCTCCCTCTGGAACCTCCCTCCCACAAGCTTTTGTTTTCATTTATCTAACTGTCACTATCACTTCTGCCTGCCAGGCGGCCAGGGACCACACGTGTGCTTGGCAGAAAGTCAGGAGGGGAGATAATTCTGGTCTCTGCTATAATTTCCCATCCCAATCAAGTCATGTGACTTCTGACCACTAACTCCAGATCCTGACTTTCTTACATGGATAAGGCTTGAGGGACTGGGTCTCCATGTGGAGGGGTGGCTGTGTCCACTTATGAGTGAAGATATGGGGTGTCAATGAACCAGTTAGCCCTGGAAGGGATCACAAACAAAGGGTCAGTAGGAGGCAGTCCCCTGCCCCAGATACTTGGCATGCAGACCTCCAGTTCCTGCTGAAGGGACTACAGAGGTGCTAAGGGTGGTGTGGAGACTGGAATGACGGACTGGGGGTAGAAGCTGCCTCGGGAGAGAGTCGCTGAGTGTGAGGGAGGCCAAGACGGATCAGGCCAAGTGGTCACACGCTCAGGGAAAGGAGAAGAGGCCCAGCTCCCCAGGAAGGAGGAGCCTGCTTCTCTGGGGGCCCCAAAGAATAGCAACAGCTACAGGGACACTGACCACAGCTCTTCCTGTTTCATGAGTGTCTGCTGTGTTCCAGGCTTCAGGCCAAGCACTATCTATCACTTTGAGCAACAGGGCCAGGAAGAGGCACGAAGAGAGGGCAGGACACTAGGCCTGACCCACAAATGGCAGAGATGGCCTGGACAAAGCCAGATTACAAGACAAGGAGAGGTCTGCCTGGGAAGGGATGTAGATCCAAGGAAGCAGAAAGGCCAGAGCCCAGGGCCTCTGCTTAGGCTGACAGGGGCAATTGGGGAGACAGCTAGGCAGAGGCAGAGAGAGGGCTAGGACCCACTCAGGGATTGACTGAGCTCCCGGGGCCCAAGATAGGCCATGTGCTGAGGTTTCCGGGTCCTGGCCGTCCTGTGAAGGGGCAGAGGCTATAAACAGAAAGGTTCATAGCCTCGCTAGAGCCATCACTCATAGTATAGGTATGATGTGCTAGAGGCTGTGGTCGTCCCATCTTGGAAGCAGGGAGGGACCTGCCTAGTTGGGTGGGGATTTGGTCACTGGAGTGGGGTGGGGGTGGCAAGAACAGGAAGGTGCTGGGGTAGGGGCCTCATCGAATCCATGTCCCCCTTGCGGGCCAACCTAGGACCAAATTCCGAAGATCCCAAGCCAACATCTCTAGCCACGCTCACCCAAAAAGCCTAAAGGGGAACAATAGGAGAATCTGTTCTGGGTCTGCCCCTTTTCCAGTCCACGACAGGGACCACTGAGGCCCTAGATTCAAGAGCAGGTGCTCTGAAAGTTGTTGCAGTCAGAAGTTCTCCCAAGTCACTTATCAGACACAGCACCTGCGGGAAAAAGCTTAGAGCCAGTCCTGCTTAAGCCAGTGCTGCCTGGCCCATGAACTCCAGCCTCCTGCTCCATCCCTGTCTCACTCACAGCCTCTGGAGTACCACACGGGGTGATCGGAGCTCAGCCCTGGCTCATAGGGCCAAAACCTCAGTATTAAGAAGAGGCCTCAGATGGCCCCTTGCCCACCCAGGCTGCACCCTGACCCAAGCAGGAGTGAAAGAGCCAAGATGATGCTGAAGGAGAGAATGAAGATTGTCACTGCTCACTTCCTTAGCTCCATCTCCTCTCAGAAGAGCCACCCTTTTCCTGAAGGACTTGGAGAATCCCCTGCCAAGGCCCCAGAAGGGCCTCCCAACCCCACTCCATGGCTGGGTTCATATGCAAAACTGTGCCTGAGACCCAGCCTCACCAGCCCAGCCCTGAGATCTTCCAGATCCATCCTCACAATCCCCTCCAAGACCACCCTGGGGAGATGACCCCCTCTATCACCCCTGGTGCCACTGGGAAAGACACAGGGAGCTGGGCCCAGGTTCCTGCTCAGATACTTGCAGACTCTATGCCCTAATCAAGTCCTGTGGCCTCTCCAGGCCTGTGCCAGGCCCTGTACCACTTTCCCTACAAGCATGATTCCATTCCAAGCTCACATAAACTCCTTATCTTAACAACCCTTGAGCAGAGGAACCTGATTTTTGAGAGTCCAAGATCTAGTCCAAGGTCACGGAGCTGGCAAATGCAGGCCAAAGATTAGAGCTACAACTGCAGGACTCTGGGCTCGGGCTCATAACTGCAAGGTCTGTAAAATGAGAAGATCCTCAGCTGTATTCTAACCTCCAGGAGCCACTCTCCTTGCCATGTTCTACCTATCCAAGGGGTTGTTGGCAGAGGCTGCAACTAAGTGAAGTTCCCAGCGAGGACAGAGTCAAGGGATTCGAGGTAGTGGGGCATGGTCCTGGGTCCAAAACTGTATGACCTAAGCCAGAACTACATAGCTTGGTCAGCCACCCTCAAGACTCCCAGGACTCCAACTGTATCAGTGAGGTCTTAACTAGGCCCACAGAGAGTCTATGAGTGACGTGGCTAGATGGCTGGCCCGCCCTCTGCCCAGGAAACAGGGTGGGTCAGGTTGGAGGCAGGGCCTGCCCCTTTCAACATGGGTCTGGTTGACTCATCTGGAGCCCATGAGTAGCTTCCTGCTCACAGGGGCAATGGGTGTCAGGCTTGCCCACCAGTCAGCCCTGGGAGACTGTCGCCACTCCAGCCTAGGCAGGCAGGGACCTCAGGAGAGCCCCACCCCAATCTTTGGTGGGGACTCAGCCTCAGGCAGAAAGTAAGTGAAACGCATTCCGGTCAGAAGTTTCTCATAGAAGCAGCAGCCAAGCTGAATGCAGGTCCCCCTTCAGGCCCAAACTCACAGGCCCAGCCAGAAACCCAGAGTCAGGAGTTACTCCCTCCTTGCTTCCGGGTACAGCAGGCTCTACCCACAGCTGACTACACCCCTTGCTCCCTAGCACATTCTGAGCTTAGCTAAGCTAAGCCTCAGTTTCCCCATCTGTGAAGCAGGAGGGACCAGAAGCCCAACTTTACACACAAGTAAGCTGAGTTGGCAACTGGACAGAGAAGGCAATGGCAACCCACTCCAGTACTCTTGCCGGGAAGGTCCCATGGATGGAGGAGCCTGGTAGGCTGCAGTCCACCGGATCGCTAGGAGTCAGACACGACTTCACTTTCACTTTCATGTATTGGAGAAGGAAATGGCAACCCACTCCAGTATTCTTGCCTGGAGAATCCCAGGGACGGGAGAGCTGGGTGGGCTGCCGTCTATGGGGTTGCACAGAGTCGGACACGACTGAAGCGACTTAGCAGCAGCAGTAGCAGCAAGAGGAGGAAACAGTAATGCTTAGCCTAAGAAGCTTAATAGAGGCCCTGGGCACAGCCCGCATCCACAGGTCTCTGCTGTTGGGCCCCCGCCCATGCGGGAGCGCGGGGTCACTGACCTTCAGGGCACACTTCTGCCCAGTGCGCCGGTGGAAGCACTCCAGCACCTTGCCGTTCACACCCAAGCCCAGCACCTGCTTGGACAACTGGTAGTCATCAGTCACTGCGTACTTCTTGGGCTCCCGCCGCCCCCCGAGGGCGGGAGCGCCGGCGCAACAAGGTCCGCAGGGCGCACCTGACGGGGGCGCAGGGGCCCCCTGCTCCTCTGCTGTCTCCACGTCCATGGCCCCGCGGGGCGAAGGAAACAGTAATGCTTAGCCTAAGAAGCTTAATAGAGGCCCTGGGCACAGCCCGCATCCACAGGTCTCTGCTGTTGGGCCCCCGCCCATGCGGGAGCGCGGGGTCACTGACCTTCAGGGCACACTTCTGCCCAGTGCGCCGGTGGAAGCACTCCAGCACCTTGCCGTTCACACCCAAGCCCAGCACCTGCTTGGACAACTGGTAGTCATCAGTCACTGCGTACTTCTTGGGCTCCCGCCGCCCCCCGAGGGCGGGAGCGCCGGCGCAACAAGGTCCGCAGGGCGCACCTGACGGGGGCGCAGGGGCCCCCTGCTCCTCTGCTGTCTCCACGTCCATGGCCCCGCGGGGCGCTCAGAGGCGGCCCCAGCCTGGCGCGTCCGGGGCCACCTGGGAAAGAGAGGAAGAGTGAGTTCCGCTCAGCCTCCTTCAGTACACTCCAGCCAGGGACGCCCTAAGCCAGACTGGGCTTCGGGGACAGGGCTGGGAATGAGGAACGAGCTGCTGGAGAGGACGGACGCGCGGCAGGGGGCCGTGGTCACGCAAGCCGGGCGCCAGGCGAGTCCTGCCCCGGCCACCACTCAAGAGGGGAAAGCGCCGCGAGGGCCCGGGGTTGGGAGGTGGAGGGCGCTCTGTGAGGGCGTACCTGACGAGGGCGGACCTGACGGCAGCTCACGGGGCTGTGGTTGCCGCAACGGGGCAGGGACAGGGGTCGCCAGAGGCCGCGGCCCTGAGCGCCCGGAGCCGAGAGTCGCGCCGCCGCCTGCCCACGTGACCGCGCCCCTCCCCCCGCGCGTCCCCGACTACAAGCCGGGCTGGGTCAGCCTTAAAGGGCCAGGCTGGCCCAGGCAGGACGGGGCGGGGCCGGACCCGCCTAGAGCGGCGGCAGAAGTAGGGGGCGTGGCTTCTAGAGGGGGCGGAAACCTGCCAGGCTCCGCCAGCCGCGGGAAAACCCAGCGCTAGAGCAGCGGGCTACTGGGTGGGCTGCGCGAGCAGCCAATTAAACAAGCCACCAAGGAAGTGGCAGCACGAAAAATCTCTTGGAGCCCCAGGTAGGCCCTGGAATCGGGTGTTTTCTCTGGAAGCTCCCAAAAGGTCCTCCAGTACAATGTGTAAGGTTTGCAACTTAGTGGTGGCCCACTGCCGGTCTGTCTAAAGTCTTCATTTTTGTCAACGGGGAGAATGAAATGGAATTTTGTTGAGATTCGCGTCTCTCTGGTTCCTGGTTGCTCTTGGGATCTTTCTAGCACTGGCATCTCTCCCCTTCTGTGCATCTCTTGTTCATATTCCCTTGAAAAACAGCATCCTAAGACTAGAAATCCTAAATTCCTATTTGGTCATATCCGTCAACTTTTCGCCTTATGACCTGAGCTTTTGGTGTCATGTTTAAGAAGTCTCCTCCTTCCACCCTAGTGCCAGATATTCTTTATNAAGCTGAAACTCCAGTACTTTGGCCACCTCATGCGAAGAGTTGACTCATTGGAAAAGACTCTGATGCTGGGAGGGATTGGGGGCAGGAGGAGAAGGGGACGACAGAGGATGAGATGGCTGGATGGCATCACGGACTCGATGGACGTGAGTCTGAGTGAACTCCAGGAGATGGTGATGGACAGGGAGGCCTGGCATGCTGTGATTCATGGGGTCGCAAAGAGTTGGACACGACTGAGCAACTGAACTGAACTGAAACTATGACAAAGAAGGGAAGAATATACAATGGAGAAAAGATAGTCTGTTCAAGAAGTAGCACTGGGAAAATTGGACAACTGCATAAATGAATATAGTTAGAACACTCCCTAACACCACATACAAAAATAAACTCAAAATGGATTACAGACCTAAATGTACGGGTGGATACTATGAAACTCTTAGAGGAAAACATAGGTGAAACTGTCTTTGACATAAATCACAGCAAAACCTTTTTCAATCTACCTCTTCGAGTAATGAAAAAAATAACAGAAGCAAATTAAACTTTAAAGAGTTTGCACAGCAAAGGAAACCATAAACAAAACAAAAAGAGAACCCTCAGAATGGGAGAAAATACTTGCAAAAGAAGCAAACAACAAAGGATTAATCTCCAAAAATATACAGCTTAAGCAGCTCAAAAAAAAAAAAAAAAAAAAAAAAAACCACCCAATAAAAAATAGGCCCAAGATCTAAATAAACATTTCTCCAAAGAAGACATACAAATAGCAAACAAGCACATAAAAAGATGCTCAACATTACTAATCATTAGAGAAATGCAAATCAAATCTACAGTGATGGGGAGTGACCACACTGGATTCGTGTGGTTGGGGAGCTAAGATTCCCATGCTTCAAGGTAAAAAAAAAAAACAAAACACACACACACACACACATATATATATATATATATATATATAGCAAAAGAATATTATAACAAATTCAATAAAGAGTTTAAAAAACTACAATGATTTATTACCTCACATTGGTCAGAATAGCCATCATCTAAAAATATATAAACAATAAATGGTGGGAAATGTGTGGAGAAAAGAGTACCCTCCTACACTGTTGATGGGAATGTAAATTCCCTATGGAGGAGTGTAGATTCCCTATGAAGCCACTATAGAGAACAGCGTGGAAGTTCCTTAAAAAGAAAATAGACACATGATGGAATATTACTCAGCTATTAAATAGAATGGATTGAATCAGTTCTAAAGAGGTGGATGAAACTGGAGCCTATTATACAGAGTGAAGTAAGTGAGAAAGAAAAACACCAATACAGTATACTGACACATATATATGGAATTTAGAAAGATGGTAACGATGACCCTATATGCAAGACAGCAAAAGAGACACAGATATAAAGAACAGACTTTTGGGAGAAGCATTTTTACAGTCTGTTTTTTTTTTTTTCCTGCTGCATGAGATTATTTTATTAAAAAAACTGGAAGGAAGCTAGTGTGGAGCTCTGTTTATCTGCCCCCAGGCCTGGACCCATGCACACATCCTCCCACAAGCCCTCACATCTGGGTCAGTTCAGAGTCCGGCTGTGGCTCCATCAAAAAGTGCAAGGTCCAGGCCACGAGCTGGGGAGGGAGCCTGGCAGCCTGGACCTGGGCACACAGGGAGGGGCAAGGTGGCTTGTATGCATACTGGAAGGCAGAACCATCAGGATGCCTCTCTGGGGGCTCTCAGACACAGCTGGACTCCAGGGCTCCCTTGGTGGTTCTTGTCCTTGGAGAATGCTGCCAGGTCTTAGAGGGTAACCCAAGCTCTTTGAAGTCCAGGCTAGGTTTCTGGGCACTGCTTACATGGGCCTGGTGTATACTGGGGGCATGGTCAAGGCGTGACAGGCTTGGGGTGCAGCTCAGGAGTGAGGCGTTGGGTACACTTCTGGCATCTGGGGCCCCGGGGGGGGGGGGCAGGGAACTGTGGGCTGAGCAGATGATTGACAGGGGCTGGAAGCTGCCCTTCTGTACTGGGTCTGGGGCAGCCAAGGGCAGAGGAGGTAGAAGGCTGACGCTGGCACTGTTCTCCTTTGACAGCAGGTGGCTGGGTAAGGCAGGGGTTCCTGAGAAACTGGGTGAGGAAGGAGGGGAGGAGATCAGACTCAGCGACAGGTCCTGTAGAGCCAGGTGTAATGGGGATCGCTCAGGGCCCTGTGCCCTCTGACTTCGGCCCAGAGAGCTCAGGATTTGCTGGTCATTTTCAGAGATGTGCAGCCTAGGCTGGAGACAGTGTACACAGCTTCTCCCGTGGCTCTGCAGCGAGAGGCAGCCCAGGGGGTGATGGGAGAACAGCTCTGTGGGAGAAGGCGAGGGTGGAATGATTTGAGAAAATAGCATTGAAACATGTATATTAGCATATGTGAAATAGATCACTAGTCCAAGTTTGATGCATGAAACAGGGCACTCAAAGCCAGTGCACTGGGACAACCCTGAGGGATGGGCTGGGGAGAGGGGTGGGAAGGGGTTCAGGATGGCGGACATGTGTACTCCCATGGCTGATTCATGTCAATGTATGGCAAAAACCACTACAATATTGTAATTAGCCTCCAATTAAAACAAATGAATTAATTAAAAAAAAAAAAGAAAAATAGAGCTACCATATGATCCAGCAATTCCAGTCCTGGGCATGTATCTAGAGAAAATCATAATTCAAAAAGATACATGCACCCCAGTGTTCATTGCAGCACTATTTACAATAGCCAGGACATGGAAATAACCTAAATGCCCATCAAAGAAGAATGATTAAAGATGTGGCACGTACATACAGTGGAATGTTAGCCATGAAAAAGATTTAAATTTGTTTTTAAATTGAACTCTTTCTTTAAACTGACTCATTTTGACTTCTGAAAGTTCGGGTACCAAAATATGAATTTCACATTCCACTACTAGGACTCCCAAAATTCCATTTTACACATAATTTTGCAATAATGCAATAATGTTTCTAGACTTTCAGTGCACAATTTTCCCTTGTACTCTCCTATCATGATTAAAAAATCTTAGCTGGAAAAAATCTAAGCTAAATTTAAAGAATGTATGAGCATGTGGAAGGAAAGAGAGGAAGTAAGTAAATAAAATCTATACCTCAATTTTGACCCCATAAGCCAATTTGATTAGGGATAAACCCAAGGGATAACTCAATCAGCGAACTCCAGAGACATCTTAAGTGAATGTCAGAGTAGATGGAAACTCTAGATTGTTCTAGAAATATCCCACCCATCCCAGGGTCCCCCAGACTGGAAGTCCAAGGCCAAGTCTCTGGGACAATGCAAATTTGCTGAAACTCAGCTTTTATCTTCCTCTTATTCAACACACTCTAGCTAGGTGATCTCATTCTTCATCTTGCTTAATATAAAATCCAGACCCAAATCTCCAGCTTGGACATTAATGTTCAGCTCTAGGCTGGTGGCTCTGTTGGGATGCCCATGGGGTACCTCAAAATCATATTTTTTGCACATGAAATTTACTCCTTTTACTGAATTTTGTTCTCCACATCTGCCCATTAGTAGAACAAGTCATAAATCTGAGAAGCATCCCTTTTTCTTTTCTCACCACTTTTCTTTCTCTTTCATACACACATACATCTAATCAATGTATTACCAAGCTCTGTTTATATTAAGCCCCTAACAACTCAGATCATTGATTAACAAAACTCCTGGGAAGCCATTTGGCAACTTTTATGAAGAGGCATTGACAGTTTCATATCCTTTTACAAACTGTATAATGTTATGTAAGTCAAGGGTACAATAAAATCCCAAATTTTAAAACTATATATATGTGTGAATGTAGGCATCCCCTTCATGGATCACAGCCTCATCATGGGGAAGCGGCTTTCAGTCCCAAAGAAGGGTAATGCCAAAGAATGTTCAAGCTATTGTACAATTGCGCTCATTTCACATGCTGGTAAAGAAATGCTCAAAATCCTTCATACTAGGCTTCAGTAGTATGCAAATGGAGAACTTCCAGATGTACAAGCTGCGTTTAGAAAATACAGAGGATCAGAGATCAAACATTCGCTGGATCACAAAGAAAGCAAGGGAATTACAGAAAAACATGTACCTCTGCTTCATTAACTATGCCAAAGCCTTTGACTGTGGATCACAACAAACTGTGGAAGTAACAGACTACCTTACCTGTCTCTTGCAAAACCTGTATGTGGGGCAAAAAGCAGCAGCTCCTTATATGGGATTACTGACTGGTTCAAAACTGGGAAAGGAGTCCGACAAGGCTGTATATTGTCACCCTGTTTATTTAATTTATATGAGAGTGGAAGTGAAAGTGTTTGTCCCTTAGTCGTGTCCAGCTCTTTGCAATCCCATGGACTGTGGCCCACCAGGCTTCTCTGCCCATGATTTTTCAGGCAAGAATACTAGAGTGGGTAGCCATTCTCTTCTCCAGCGGATGTTCCCAACCGAGGGATTGAACTCAGTTCTGCATTGCAGGCAGATTCTTTATCATCTGAACCACCAGGAAAGCTGGGAAATGCTGGGCTGAATGACTCATACGTTGAAATCAAGAATGCAGGGAGAAATATTAACAACCTCAGATATGCAGATGATACCATTCTAATGGCAGAAAGTGAAGAGGGGCTAAAGAGCCTCTTTATGAGGGTGAAAGAGGAGAGTGAAAAAACTGGCTTCAAATTCAACATTCAAACAACTAAGATCATGGCATCTGATCCTATCATTTCATGCAAATAGAAGGGGGAAAAGTGGAAGCAGTGACAGATTTTATTTTCTTGGGCTCCAAAATCACTGAGGGGGGTGACTGCAGTCATGAAATTAAAAGATGCTTGCTCCTTGGAAGGAAAGCTATGACAAAATTAGACAGTGCATTAAAAAGCAGACACATCACTTTGCCAACATATGTCCCTATAGTCAAAATTATTATTTTTCCAGTAGTCATTTACAGATATGACAGTAGGACCATTGAGAAGGCTGAGTGCTGTAGAACTGATGCTTTTAAATTGTGGTGCTGAAGAAGACTCTTGAGAGTCACTTGGAAAGCAAGGAGATCAAACTGGTCAATCCTACAGGAAATCAAATCTGGATATTCATTGGAAGGACTGATGCTGAAGTGGAAACTCCAACACTTTAGTCACCTGATGCTAAGGGCTGACTCAATGGAAAAGACCCGGATGCTGGAAAAGACAGGATGCAAAAGGAGAAAGGAGTGACAGAGGATGAGATTGTTAGATAGCATCACCAGTTCAAAGGACATGAATCTGAGCAAACTCTGGGAGACAGTGGAGGACAGAGACGCCTGGTGCGCTGCAGTTCATGGGGCACAAAGAGTTGGACATGACTCAGCGACTGAACAACAATAGGCAAAGCAAAAAAAGTGAACTAAAAATGCATCAAAATGTTAAAAACTCAGTATCTTTTGTTGGGAGAATAATAGACACTTTTTCTTTTCTTCCTTACAAGGTTTAGTATTTTCTAATGTTTTACACCAAGCATGTGCTATTATCAAATGTAAGTTCCATGAAGACAAATGCATTTTTTGTTCCCTTACGTATTTGAAGTGCCCAGAACAGTGTTTTGCATATAGTAGATGTGTAATAAATAGTTTAAATTAATTAATTTATTTAGTTTTGGCTATGCTAGGTCCTTGTTGCTGTACAAGGCCTTTCTCTAGTTGTGGCAAGCAGGGGCCACTCTTCATTGCAGTGCTTAGGCTTCTCATTGTGGTGGCTTCTGTTGTTGCAGAGACAGGTCCTACGCACGTGGGTTCAGTACTTGTGACACATGGGCTTGGCTGTCCTGAGACATGTGGAATCTTCCTGGACGAAGGATCAAGCCCTTGGTCCCTTGCAATGGAAGGCTGATTTTTAACCACTGAACCACCAGGAAGCCCTTAATAAATATTTTTAAATTAATCTTTATAATGTAAAAAATAAAATGAATAATAAATATATTAAAATTCCGTTTATTGTTCTCTCTGGATTGTATACAATATTCGTCCCTTCCTTTAGACCACCTGTGGCTAAAATGGTCAGCAGTGGTCATACCTGCAAAGTCATACCTGGCCCTTGATTTTCTTTTTCTGCTCAACTTTACAAAGACTTGCCTTCTATTCTTTCTTTCACCTCTCCCATCAGATATTGATAGGAAGACTGGTACAGAGGAGTTTCCAGAAATTGGCATCACAATCATGGTGGAATAAGATGTTTCTTGTTTTTGTCTTCCTCATCAACAACATTAGTTTGGCATCTGTTTACAAACAAAGATGTCTTTGTGGGAGTTGTGGGATATAGCACCATATGTCAAGGGGCTCGGGAGAAGTCTTTCTCACTGTGCATCAGGTATATGCATTTAAACCTTGATTCTGGCTACAGACCCTGCAGTGATCTGTGATCTAGCTCCAGCTTCTCTTGATTGAGGCCCAGGAGCCCCTGGAAAGCGCTGTCTTAGAAAATCACCAATGAATGACAAGAGCGTTTTGTGGAAGTCCAAATTAACAGAGAAGTTCTAGCATGTTACTGGATGGGGAAAATATGTGTATGTGTGTATGTATACTTACATGAGCTCAGATGTTTCAAAGGGGATAAGAATACACCTTGACTTTACTTGCATCTCCCATCCCTCAAAGTAGCACAGTAAGGCCAAGAGAGGTCTTCTTGGTCTACTCTCTTCTTTGAGGGAATGAGAGCCTGTGAGTGAACACTGCTTCCCCAGCCTTTGAGACACTGACAAAAAGGCTCTCTCCCGCTGTGGCAGAAGGAAGGCGCTTTGGCAGATGGCAAGTGAGCATGCGGGGAACACCTGCCCAACTCGGTGTGCCAGTGTGTGTCCAAACTTGAGCTTGAGTGCATCTTTGGGAAAACCAAAGAGGGGCAGTCAGCCCTAGGCCAGGTTCATTGCAGAATCCAGTTCAGTTCAGTTCAGACACTCAGTCGTGTCTGACTCTTTGCGACCCCATGGACTGCAGCACACCAGGCTTTCCTATCCATCACTAACTCCAGGAGCTTGCTCAAACTCATGTCCATCGAGTCAGTGATGCCATCCAATCATCTCATTCTCTGTCATCCCCTTCTCCTCCCTCCTTCAATCTTTCCCAGCATCAGGGTCTTTTCCAATGAGTCAGTTCTTCACATCAGGTGGCCAAAATATTGGAGTTTCAGCTTAAGCATCAGTCCTTTCAATGAATATTCAGGACTGATCTCCTTTAGGATGGACTGATTGGATCTCCTTGCAGTCCAAGGGACTCTCAAGAGTCTTCTCCAACACCACAGTTCAAAAGCATCAATTCTTTGGCACTCAGCTTTCTTCACAGTCCAACTCTCACATCCATACATGACCACAGGAAAAACCATAGCTTTGACTAGACGATATTTGTCTGCAAAGTAATGTCTCTGCTTTTGAATATGCTGTCTAGGTTTGTCATAGCTTTTCTTCCAAGGAGCAAGTGTCTTTTAATTTCATGGCTGCAGTCACCCTCTGCAGTGATTTTGGAGCCCCCCCAAAATAAAGTCTGTCATTGTTTCCGTTGTTTCCTCATCTACTTGCCATGAAGTGATGGGACCAGATACCATGATCTTCGTTTTCTGAATGTTGAGTTTTAAGCCAACTTTTTCACTCCCCTCTTTCACTTTCATCAAGAGGCTCTTTAGTTCTTCTTTGCTTTCTGCCATAAGGATAGTGTCATCTGCATATCTGAGGTTATTGATATTTCTCCCAGCAATCTTGATTCCAACCTGTGCTTCATCCAGCCTGGCATTTTGCATGATGTGTCCTGCATACAAGTTAAATATACAGGGTGACAATATACAGCCTTGACGTACTCCTTTCCCAATTTGGAACCAGTCCATTGTTCCACATCTGGTTCTAACTTGCTTCTTGACCTGCATACAGATTTCTTAGGAGGCATGTCAGGTGGTCTGGTATTCCCATCTCTTAAGAATCCAGAGAAGCCGTATAAACTGAAGAATTCAACCACAAGAGGGAACAAGAAGAGTGGAGTAGGTGTGTCCATAGCCTGGCTGAGAGAGCCTCCGTATCTCTAGGGGGCACTGACAGAGACATTTATCTTCACAAAGTAAAGCCTGGTGGAGGTGATTGCTGTTTCAAATGAGAAGTCAATAATGTAACTTCAAATAACATGAAAAATCTAGGAGGAGCATGAAAACCTGAGAGCACACAACACACTGGGGAAGGTTAATATATAGTCAAATTCAGGATGCTCTAACACTGTAATTTGGTGGTGTCTTAACCACTTAACTCTAGAATAAAGTTTAAAGGATAAGAGTGTTAAAAAGTAACTATAGCTACAATAATGTGTATGAATATGCAGTATAAAAAGAGGTAAATTGTTAACAACATTAAACGGGTGGTAAACGGGTAGTTTATGTAGCAATCAGTTATGTGGCTATAATCATAAAAGACTGTTCTGTCTATAAAATGTTTTATGTTAAGCCTCTTGGTAGCCACAAAGCAAAAACCTATCATAGATTCACAAAAGATAAAGAGAAGCAAATCAAAGCATACAACTAAAAAAAAAATCACCAATCCACAAAGCAAGGTAACAAGAGAGGAAGAAAGGAATGAGGGAACTTCAAAACAGCCATAAAACAATGAATAAGATTGCATTAATAAGTTCTTACCTATTAATAATCCTCTATTTGTAAATAGATTAAATTCTCCAGTCAAAAGTCATAGTGGCTGGATGGAAAAAATAATAACCAACTATATGCTGCCTATAACAGGCTCACTTCAGGTTAAATAACACATATAAGCTCAAAATGAAGAATGGAGAAATATATTTGATACAAATGGAAACCAAAAGAGAGCAAGGTGAGCTATACTTTTATCAGATAAAATAGACCATTTAAGCCAAAAGTAATGACTAGAGAGAAAAATGGTTATGTAACCATAAAAGTGTCAATTTGTGATGTAAATATAACAGTCAACACATACCTACCTAAACATATTATTCAAATACTAACAGATCTGAAAGGAGAAATGGACAGCAATTCAGTAGTAATAGAAGACTTCAATACCCCACTTTCAACAATGGAGGGATCCTCCAGAGAGAAAATCAGCAAAGAAACATTAAACTTGAACTACTGCAGCCATGAAATTAAAAGATGCTTACTCCTTGGAAGAAAAGTTATGACCAACCTAGATAGCATATTCAAAAGCAGAGACATTACTTTGCCGACTAAGGTCTGTCTAGTCAAAGCTATGGTTTTTCCTGTGGTCATGTATGGATGTGAGAGTTGGACTGTGAAGAAGGCTGAGCGCCGAAGAATTGATGCTTTTGAACTGTGGTGTTGGAGAAGACTCTTGAGAGTCCTCCCCACTTTCAACAATGGAGGGATCCTCCAGAGAGAAAATCAGCAAAGAAACATTAAACTTGAACTACTGCAGCCATGAAATTAAAAGATGCTTACTCCTTGGAAGAAAAGTTATGACCAACCTAGATAGCATATTCAAAAGCAGAGACATTACTTTGCCGACTAAGGTCTGTCTAGTCAAAGCTATGGTTTTTCCTGTGGTCATGTATGGATGTGAGAGTTGGACTGTGAAGAAGGCTGAGCGCCGAAGAATTGATGCTTTTGAACTGTGGTGTTGGAGAAGACTCTTGAGAGTCCCTTGGACTGCAAGGAGATCCAATCAGTCCATTCTGAAGGAGATCAGCCCTGGGATTTCTTCGGAAGGAATGATGCTAAAGCTGAAAGTCCAGTACTTTGGCCACCTCATACGAAGAGTTGACTCATTGGAAAAGACTCTGATGCTGGGAGGGATTGGGGGCAGGAGGAGAAGGGGACGACAGAGGATGAGATGGCTGGATGGCATCACGGACTCAATGAACATGAGTCTGAGTGAACTCCGGGAGTTGGTGATGGACAGAGAGGCCTGGCGTGCTGCGATTCGTGGGGTCGCAAAGAGTCGGACATGACTGAGCGACTGAACTGAACTGAACTGAACTGATACTTTACCCTAAATGAGGCTCACAGACATGTACAGAGGACTCCAACCAACATATTCTTCTCTCTGGGACATTCTCCAGGACAGCTCATATCCTAGGTCATAGAACAAGGGTTAACAAACTTAAGAAGATTGACATTATACCAAGTACTTCGTTATCACAATAGTATAAAACTAGAAATGAATACCAGTATGCCAACTGGAAAAATAATAAATATGTGTAAATTAAGCAACATACTACAGAAGACCTAATGATCAAAGAAGAAATCAAAAGAAGGTAAAAATATCTTAAAACAACATGAAATGAAAAATGAAAAAACAACATACCAAAACATATGGGATACAGCAGAAGCAGTTCAAAGAGGAAAGTTTATAGTGATAAATGCCTTCATTAAGAAAAAAGAAAGATCTCAAATAGGCAACCTAACTTTACAACTTAGTTCAGTTCAGTTCAGTTGCTCAGTCGTGTCCGACTCTTTGTGACCCCATGAATCCGAGCACGCCAGGCCTCCCTGTCCATCACCAACTCCCGGAGTTCACTCAGACTCACGTCCATTGAGTCCGTGATGCCATCCAGCCATCTCATCCTCTGTCGTCCCCTTCTCCTCCTGCCCCCAATCCCTCCCAGCATCAGAGTCTTTTCCAATGAGTCAACTCTTCGCATGAGGTGGCCAAAGTACTGGAGTTTCATAGACTGTTAACTCTTCACAAATAAGGAAACTGAGGACCCATAAGAGGAAACAACTAGAGCTTCAGGGTGTGTGGCTGTCTCCTTGAACAAGCCTGCACTGTTCCTGCCCTTCTCTCTCACCCCACAACCCAGAAGGAGGTGGCTCACTTGGAACAGGGAAAAGCGGGTTGAATTGGGGCAGGATCTCTGTGTGGGCCTCTGCTGCCATCTACAGGCCACTGGCAGGAGCTGTCCCACCGTGCCCTCTGTCCCACCGGAAAGTATCTCCTCTGCATACCCAAGTGTCCAAAAGTATCTTCCGGCCTGCATCTTTTAATTTCTTGGCTGCAGTCACCATCCGCAGTGATTTTGGAGCCCAAGAAAATAAAATCTGCCACTGTTTCTATCTTCCCCTCATCTATTTGTCATGAAGTGATGGGACCGGATATCATGATCTCAGTTTTTTGAATGTTGAGTTTAAAGCCAGCTTTTTAATCATTACTACAAACAAGGCTAGTGGAGGTGATGGAATTCCAGTTGAGCTATTTCAAGTTCTAAAATATGATGCTGTTTAAAGTGCTGCACTCAATATGTCAGCAAATTTGGAAAACTCAGCTGTAGCCACAGGACTGGAAAAAGTCAGTTTTCATTCCAATCCCAAAGAAAGGCAATGCCAAAGAATGTTCAAACTGCTGGACAGTTGCACTCATTTCACATACTAGAAAGGTTAGCTCCTTCGAGGTAGGCTTCAGCACTATGTGAACTGAGAACTTCCAGATGTACAACTTGGGTTTAGAAAAGGCAGAGGAACCAGACATCAAACTGCCAAATTAATCAGATCATAGAGAAAGCAAGGGAATTGCAGAAAAAAAAATCTACTTCTGCTTCACTGACTACAAAAAATCCTTTGACTGTGTGGATCACAACAAATTGTGGAAAATTCATAAAGAGATGGGAATACCAGACCACCTTACCTGTCTCCTGAAAATCCTGTACATGGATCAAGAAGCAACAGTTAAAACCTTACATGGAACAATGGAACAGGCTAGTTCAAAATGAGAAGTGCGACAAGGCTGTATTGTCACCCTGCTTA
This sequence comes from Aepyceros melampus, assembly GCA_006408695.1. Lineage (NCBI taxonomy): Eukaryota > Metazoa > Chordata > Mammalia > Artiodactyla > Bovidae > Aepyceros > Aepyceros melampus. Next base: position 119,131 of record SJXQ01005435.1, read on the forward strand.
TTTAACTTCTGTGTAGAGTACATCATGCAAAATGTCAGGCTGGATGAACTACAAGTTGGAATTAAGACTGCCGAGAGAAATATCAACCACCTCAGATATGTAGATGATTCTACTCTAATGGCAGAAAGTGAAGAGGAACTAAAGAGCCTCTTGATGAGGGTGGAAGAAGAGAGTGAAAAAGCTTACTTAAAACTCAGTATTCAAAAAACTAAGATCATGGCATCTGGTCCCATCACTTCATGGCAAATAGATGGGGGGAAAATAGAAACAGTGGCAGATTTTATTTTCTTGGGCTCCAAAATCACTGTGGATGGGGATAGCAGCCATGAAATTTAAAAATGTTTGCTCCTTGGAAGGAAAGCTATGACAAACCTAGACAGCATATTGAAAAGCAGAGACACCACTTTGCTGACAAAGATCCATACAGTCAGACCTATGTTTTTTCCAGTAGTCATGTATGGATGTGAGAGTTGGACAATAAAGAAGGCTGGGTGCTGAAGAATTGACGTCTTTGAACTGTGGTGCTGGAGAAAACTCTTGAGAGTCCCTTGGACAACAAGGAGATCAAACTAGTCAATCCTAACGGATATCAACCCTGAATATTCATTGGAAGGACTGATGCTGAAACTGCAATACTTTGGCCACGTGATGCAAAGAGCAACTCATTGGAAAATACCCTGATGCTGGGAAAGATTGAAGGCAAAAGGAGAAGAGAGTTGCAGAAGATGAGTTGGTTAGATAGTATCACCAACTCAATGGACATGAATCTGAGCAAAATCAGCGAGATAGGAAGGACAGAGAAGCCTTGGGTGCTGCAGTCCATGGTGTCGCAAAGAGATGGATACAACTTAGCAGCTGAACAACAACAGAGAGCTGAGGGTGGAGGCTGGCTACTTGTTGTAGCCAAGGGCATCTCTGTATGCTGTGGTCTCTGGGCTTTCTTATTTTCTAAAAACTAGAGTTGGATTACAATTGTTCTAACACTTTTGTATTTTCAAATTAATCTCTATTAAATTTTAATTGCATAAGCAAACTTGCTTGTTACAATAAAATTGAATCATACAGAAATGTAAAAAGGAGGCAATGGCAATACCTCTCCTTTCACAGTGTCCATGCTAAAGCCAGTGGGTACACAGCACACACAGTCTCCACATGGATTCATCAGAGACATGTTTTGCAACTGACTCGAGGGAACCAGAATGCATAGTTTTCCCTTGCTGCTCACATTCCAGCAAGCATCTGCCACCTGCACATTGATGGGAGGATTCAGTATTTGGGATGGCTGGGTCGGGGCAGGTGGGCTGTTGTTTTAGCCCGTTGTGTCTGACTCTCTGAGACTCCATAGACTGTAGCCTGCCAGGCTCCTCTGTCCATGGACTTTCCCAGGCAAGAATACTGGAGTGGGTTATCATTTCCTTCTCCAGGGGATCTTCCTAACTCAGGTACTGAACCCACATCTCCTGCATTGGCAGGCAGACTTTTTTACCTCTAAGCCACCAGGGAAGCCCAGCAGGTCAGTACAAGGTAGCAAACTGTGCCACCCAGCCCTCCATGAAAACTGTATGTCCAAGGGGATGGGGGCCGAGAGGTTTTCGAATAACTCACCATGACCATGGGGCCCAGCGAGTGCCTGTGGAGGGGTGGGCAGGTGAACCCCCTCTGCCCTAACACACACACACACTTGTGGAAAATTCATAAAGAGATGGGAATACCAGACCACCTTACCTGTCTCCTGAAAATCCTGTACATGGATCAAGAAGCAACAGTTAAAACCTTACATGGAACAATGGAACAGGCTAGTTCAAAATGAGAAGTGCGACAAGGCTGTATTGTCACCCTGCTTATTTAACTTCTGTGTAGAGTACATCATGCAAAATGTCAGGCTGGATGAACTACAAGTTGGAATTAAGACTGCCGAGAGAAATATCAACCACCTCAGATATGTAGATGATTCTACTCTAATGGCAGAAAGTGAAGAGGAACTAAAGAGCCTCTTGATGAGGGTGGAAGAAGAGAGTGAAAAAGCTTACTTAAAACTCAGTATTCAAAAAACTAAGATCATGGCATCTGGTCCCATCACTTCATGGCAAATAGATGGGGAGAAAATAGAAACAGTGGCAGATTTTATTTTCTTGGGCTCCAAAATCACTGTGGATGGGGATAGCAGCCATGAAATTTAAAAATGTTTGCTCCTTGGAAGGAAAGCTATGACAAACCTAGACAGCATATTGAAAAGCAGAGACACCACTTTGCTGACAAAGATCCATACAGTCAGACCTATGTTTTTTCCAGTAGTCATGTATGGATGTGAGAGTTGGACAATAAAGAAGGCTGGGTGCTGAAGAATTGACGTCTTTGAACTGTGGTGCTGGAGAAAACTCTTGAGAGTCCCTTGGACAACAAGGAGATCAAACTAGTCAATCCTAACGGATATCAACCCTGAATATTCATTGGAAGGACTGATGCTGAAACTGCAATACTTTGGCCACGTGATGCAAAGAGCCAACTCATTGGAAAATACCCTGATGCTGGGAAAGATTGAAGGCAAAAGGAGAAGAGAGTTGCAGAAGATGAGTTGGTTAGATAGTATCACCAACTCAATGGACATGAATCTGAGCAAAATCAGCGAGATAGGAAGGACAGAGAAGCCTTGGGTGCTGCAGTCCATGGTGTCGCAAAGAGATGGATACAACTTAGCAGCTGAACAACAACAGAGAGCTGAGGGTGGAGGCTGGCTACTTGTTGTAGCAAGGGCATCTCTGTATGCTGTGGTCTCTGGGCTTTCTTATTTTCTAAAAACTAGAGTTGGATTACAATTGTTCTAACACTTTTGTATTTTCAAATTAATCTCTATTAAATTTTAATTGCATAAGCAAACTTGCTTGTTACAATAAAATTGAATCATACAGAAATGTAAAAAGGAGGCAATGGCAATACCTCTCCTTTCACAGTGTCCATGCTAAAGCCAGTGGGTACACAGCACACACAGTCTCCACATGGATTCATCAGAGACATGTTTTGCAACTGACTCGAGGGAACCAGAATGCATAGTTTTCCCTTGCTGCTCACATTCCAGCAAGCATCTGCCACCTGCACATTGATGGGAGGATTCAGTATTTGGGATGGCTGGGTCGGGGCAGGTGGGCTGTTGTTTTAGCCCGTTGTGTCTGACTCTCTGAGACTCCATAGACTGTAGCCTGCCAGGCTCCTCTGTCCATGGACTTTCCCAGGCAAGAATACTGGAGTGGGTTATCATTTCCTTCTCCAGGGGATCTTCCTAACTCAGGTACTGAACCCACATCTCCTGCATTGGCAGGCAGACTTTTTTACCTCTAAGCCACCAGGGAAGCCCAGCAGGTCAGTACAAGGTAGCAAACTGTGCCACCCAGCCCTCCATGAAAACTGTATGTCCAAGGGGATGGGGGCCGAGAGGTTTTCGAATAACTCACCATGACCATGGGGCCCAGCGAGTGCCTGTGGAGGGGTGGGCAGGTGAACCCCCTCTGCCCTAACACACACACACACACGGCGTGTGGACTGTTCTTTGGAAAGAGGAGAGGCTGCACACAGGAAAGTTTAGAGATCAAACGAGTTCGACTTGAGGAAGGCACTGCTGTGCGTTCTCATGACCCACCTTGTGACTGTTCTGGGTGGGGAAGGGCAGAGAGATCCTGCAACTAGAATCTCTAGGATGCAGGGGAGGGTTTTTTCTAGAAGAAAGAATCCATGGAGATGTGCCACGGGAAACTAGGAGAGGCACTGCCACTGGGTGGCAGTGTGGGCCAGAGGGACCCGCAACACCAGGGGCAGGCAGGTACCCGGGGCAAAACAGAGGCACACCACTCTTCCCAGAATGCAGCGGAGGTGCATGGTGCCGTCAGATTCACAAGGGGCAAAAAGTGTGTGTTAGTCACTCCGTTGTGTTCAACTCTTTGTGATGCCATGAACTGTAGCCTGCCAGGCTCCTCTGTCCATAGAATTCTCTAGGCAAGAATACTGGAGTGGGTGGCCATTCCCTTCTGCAGGGGATCTTCCCGACCCCAGGGATAGAACCCAGGTATCCTGAATTGCAGGCGGATTCTTTACCATCTGAGCCACCAGGAAAGACCCCTTCACACAGGGCAGCTGGAGGGCAAAACCCTTGGAGTTTACACACAGAACTGCACTATCACGATTTCTGTAGGGGGCGCTTTCAAGGAGACCCTGGGGTGCTCTGGTGTTGACTGGCCTGGAGGCAGGGAAGCTTCACTGAGGACCTGAAAGTTGGACCCTGAAGGATGCCTAGGAGTTGGCTTGTCACAAGAGCTAGAGAGGAAGTGTGTTAGGGTGGACAGGGGTTGTGGGGGTGCTGGGCCTGTGAGATCTAGGGTATATTTTAACCTCTCTGTGCCTCATTTTCATCACCTGTAAATAGGGGACAATATGTAGTAGTTAGACAATGCAATGGGGCTGGAAATAGCTGAGGTCACCTGGCACATAGTAAGCGTTCAGTACAGTAGTCACAGGGAGAGGGAAGGGGTAGTCTTGGGGCAGAGAGTTTCAGGTCTATACCCAGGGAGACAGGTTCAAAGCTGTGAAGCCTCTCTGTCTTCACAGTAATGTGGGGCAGCAGATAGTTCCTACTGGAGAAACAGCACCTTACACAAAGGCCCCGTGCTGGCTCTTCCAGGAGCCCCAGCCATCAACGTGTAAATGAGATCTCCACACCCATGCCCATCCCAGACAAGCAGCTTCTGGCCTATTCAGGAGGGAAAAGAGCAGTGATTCCACAAGAGACTGACCCAGACCCGCCCGTGAGTGTCCAGGAGCCTCCGGCGGAGGCATGGGGCAGCGGTGGCCTGCTGCAGGGTTGGGGGCCCTGAGTGCAGCAGTGCATGCATGGGACCTTTTGAAGGAGGTTGCCATCATCTTCATTACCTCCACTGTAGTTTGGCCTCAGGTCAAATAACAGGGAGGGACCACAGCCCCGCCCATCAACAGAAAATTGGATTAAAGATTTACTGAGCATGGCCCCACCCATCAGAACAAGACCCAGTTTCCCTCTTAGTCAGCCTCTCCCATTAGGAAGCTTCCATAAACCTCTTATCCTTCTCCATCAGAGGACAGACTGAATGAAAACTACAATCACAGAAAACTAACCAATCTGATCACATGGACCACAGCCTTGTCTAACTCAGTGAAACTATGAGCCATGCCATGTAGGGCCACTCAAGATGGATGGGTCATGGTGGAGAGTTCTGGCAAAACGTGGTCCACTGGAGAAGGGAATGGCAAACCACTTCAGTATTCTTGCCTTGAGAACCCCATGAACAGTATGAAAAGGCAAAAAGATAGGACACTGAAAGATAAACTCCCCAGGTCAGTAGGTGCCCAATATGCTACTGGAGATCAGTGGAGAAATAACTCCAGAAAGAATGAAGTGGGTCATGGTGGAGAGGTCTGACAGAATGTGGTCCACTGGAGAAGGGAATGGCAAACCACTTCAGTATTCTTGCCTTGAGAACCCCATGAACAGTATGAAAAGGCAAAAAGATAGGACACTGAAAGATAAACTCCCCAGGTCAGTAGGTGCCCAATGTGCTACCGGAGATCAGTGGAGAAATAACTCCAGAAAGAATGAAGAGATGGAGCCAAAGAAAAACACCACCCAGTTGTGGATGCAACTGGTGATGGAAGTAAAGTCCGATGCTGTAAGGAGCAATATTGCTCCTTACAGGAACCTGGAATGTTAGGTCCATGAATCAAGACAAATTGGAAGTGGTCAAACAGGAGATGGTAAGAGTAAACACTGACAGTTTAGAAATCAGCGAACTAAACTGGACTGGAATAGGTGAATTTAACTCAGATGACCATTATATCTACTACTGTGGGCAAGAATCCTTTAGAAGAAATGGAGTAGCCCTCATAGTTAACAAAACAGTCCGAAATGCAGTACTTGGATGCAATCTCAAAAATGACAGTATGATCTCTGTTCATTTCCAAGGCAAACCATTCAATATCACAGTAATCCATGTCTATGCCCCAACCAGTAATGCTGAAGAAGCTGAAATTGAACGGTTCTATAAAGACCTACAAGACCTTTTAGAACTAACACCCAAAAAAGATGTCCTTTTCATTATAGGCGACTGGAATGCAAAAGTAGGAAGTCAAGAAACACCTGGAGTAACAGGCAAATTTGGCCTTGGAATGCGGAATGAAGCAGGGCAAAGACCTGTTTTGCCAAGAAAATGCACTGGTCATAGCAAACAACCTCTTTCAACAACACAAGAGAAGAAAGACTACACATGGACATCATCAGATGGTTAATACCGAAATCAGATTGATTATATTCTTTGCAGCCAAAGATGGAGAAGCTCTATACAGTCAGCAAAAACAAGACCAGGAGCTGACTGTGGCTCAGATCATGAACTCCTTATTGTCAAATTCAGACTTAAATTGAAGAAAGTAGGGAAAACCACTAGATCATTCACTATGACCTAAATCAAGTTGATTATACAAGGGAAGAGACAAAGGTTCAAAGGATTAGATCCAATAGACAGAGTGCCTGAAGAACTATGGACGAAGGTTTGTGAAATTGACAAGAAGCAGAGATCAAGACCATCCCCATGGAAAAGAAATGCAAAAAGGCAAAATGGTTGTCTGAGGTGGCCTTACAAATAGCTGTGAAAAGAAGAGAAGTGAAAGTCAAAGGAGGAAAGGAAAGATATATCTATTTGAATGCAGAGTTCCAAAGAATAGCAAGGAGAGATAAGAAAGCCTTCCTCAGTGATCAACGCAAAGAACAGAGGAAAACAATAGAATGGGAAAGACTAGAGATCTCTTCAAGAAAAGTAAGAGATACCAAGGAAATATTTTATGCAAAGATGGGCACAATAAAGGACAGAAATGTTATGGACCTAATGGAAGCAGAAGATATTAAGACGAGGTGGCAAGAATACACAGAAGAACTATAGAAAAAAGATCTTCATGACCTGGATAAGCACAATGGTGTGATCACTCACCTAGAGCCAGATGCATTCCTGGAATGTGAAGCCGAGTGGAAGTGATGGAATTCCAGTTTAGCTATTGCAAATCACAGAAGAACTATAGAAAAAAGATCTTCAAGAGGGTGTGGGGCGGGAGGGTGGAGGTGGGGGTCGGGATTGGGAGTTCATGTACACTCATGGCTAATTCATGTCAATGTGTAACAAAACGAATACAGTATTGTAAAGCAAAACAAACTAAAAAATAAAAATTAATTTAAAAAAAAAAAAAAAGATCTTCATGACCTGGATAAGCACAATGGTGTGATCACTCACCTAGAGCCAGATGCATTCCTGGAATGTGAAGCCAAGTGGAAGTGATGGAATTCCAGTTTAGCTATTGCAAATACTAAATTTCAAATACTAAAAGGTGATGCTGTGAAAGTGCTGCAATCAATATGCCAGCAAATTTGAAAAATTCAGCAGTGGCCACAGGGCTGGAAAAGTTCAGTTTTCATTCCAATCCCAAAGAAAAGCAATGCCAAAGCATGTTCAAACTGCCAAACAATTGCACTCATCTCACACGCTAGCAAAGTTATACTCAAAATTCTCCAAGCCAGGCTTCAATAGTATGTGAACTGTGAACTTCCAGATGTTCAGGCTGAATTTAGAAAAAGACAGAGGAACCAGAGATCAAATTACCAACATCCGTTGGATCATCAAAAAATCGAGAGAGTTCCAGAAAAGCATCTACTTCTGCTTTATTGACTATGCCAAAGCCTTTGATTATGTGGGTCACAACAAGCTGTGGAAAATTCTTCAAGAGATGGGGATATCAGACCACCTGACCTGCCTTCTGAGAAATCTGTATGCAGGTCAAGAAGCAACAGTTAGAACTAGACATGGAACAACACACTGGCTCCAAATCAGGAAAGGAGTACATCAAGGCTGTATATTTTCACCCTGCTTATTAAACTTGTATGCAGAGTACATCATGAGAAATGCTGGACTGGATGAAGCACAAGCTGAAATCAAGATTGCCGGGAGAAATGTCACTAACCTCAGATATGCAGATGACACCACAAGAACTAAAGAACCTCCTGATGAAAGTGAAAGAGGAGAGCTAAAAAGCTTGCTTAAAGCTCAACATTCAGAAAACGAAGATCATGGCATCTGGTCCCATCACTTCATGGCAAATAGATGGGAGAACGATGGAAACAGTGATAGACACTATTTTGGGGGGCTCCAAAATCATTGCAGATGGTGACTGCAGCCATGAAATTAAAAGACGCTTGCTCCTTGGAAGAAAAGTTATGACCAACCTAGACAGCATATTAAAAAGCAGAGACATCACTTTGCCAACAAAGGTCCGTCTAGTCAAAGCTTTGGTTTTCCAGTGGTCATGTATGGATGTGAGAGTTGGACCATAAAAAAAGCTGAGCACCGAACAGTTGATGTTTGAACTATGGTGTTGGAGAAGACTCTTGAGAGTCCTTTGGACAGCAAGGAGGTCCAACCAGTCCATCCTAAAGGAAATCAGTCCTGAATATTCATTGGAAGGACTGATGCTGAAGGTGAAACTCCAATACTCTGGCCACCTGATGCAAAGATCTGACTCATTTAAAAAGACCCTGATGCTGGGCAAGATTGAAGGCGGGAGAAGAGGACGACAGAGGATGTGATGGCTGGATGGCATCACTGACTTGATGGACGTGAGTTTGAGCAAATTCTGGGAGTTGGTGATAGACAGGGAAGCCTGGCATGCTGCAGTCCATGGGTTGGCAAAGAATCAGACACGACTGAGTGATGAACTGAACTGAAGTGGGGCTACACTGAAGTTCAAGTTCCCTTCAGGAACTTGGGTTTCATGAGAAGTGAGTTTCATGAAGTCATTTCTCGTGTGAACCAATTATTTTTGTCATGTTGTCCTGCTTCATGGGCTTTTGCTTTTGGATCCCTCAGTCTTCCATCCCCTTCCAGGCAGGACAAACTCAGCCCTGTCTGCCCTGGGGAAAGCCTGGATACTACCATTTATGCCTTTGGACACTGCCAGGAGCCTGTCATCCCTGCTAGGGGACCTGAAGTTTACCTTCTTTTCTGGGAACTTGGGAGGTACACACTGGGAAGGTAGGGTGGACCCTACCATTGCTCCAATTCTCTCATCTCCTGGCCCACAGGCTTCAAGGATATGTGTGCAGCCCCTTTAAGGATGCTCCCTGGTGAGTCCAGTGAATGGAAAAAATGTGGAAAGGATCAATGGTAGGGGCATGTTCTCTGGGGCTCAGCAATAATGGGAGACATACCAGCTATTGAGGATCGCATGTACCAGGTGCTCCGTGTAGATGGGAGAGGCTGTCACTGTTTCTCCTCTCTACTTTTATCCCCTAGCTTCAGTTTATCTCTGGGAGTTTGAGCTCCAGGTCTCTCTCCCATATTTTTAGGGGGCCCACCAAGCCAGAGACACATGTGAACTGTCCTGTGGGGAGAGCTGGGGGCTCTTTATCCTTGCCTGTCTCCTCAAGTCGGTAGTCATTTCCTCCCTGATTGGAGGGCTGGCCAGAGGCCAGCTTAGGGCCGAGACTGGACGGCCCTGCAGAGTGCAAAGGTTGAGATGGAGCCTTCTTCCCCAGCTCCCAGGGGAAACCTTCTCGCTTGGATCCTATTGGCTGCAGTGGCCGCAGGCTTGACCTCCGTAAACCTGCTCGGACCTGGATACTCCCTCTGAACCCCTTTTTTCCCCTAATGTTTCTCTCCAAACCACAACCCATGCCACCCGTCTCCCCACACAGGGTCCAGGGGTCCGAGTGCAGCCCATAGGGGGCGCCTGCACACCAGCACACCGCCTTGGAGGCGCCACTAGCTGGGCGGACAGACCCGCGGCCGCGCCCCATGCTGCCACCGGTCCCATCCAGAGATGAGCGGGCCTGTCGCTAACGAAGCGGAGTGCCCCGAAGGAAATCTGAGCTCCGGTGGGTAGAGCACCGGCCGCTCCCTAGCCCTATTCAACTTGGTTTTCACCGGTTGGTCTCTAAGTCATGCCCAACCCCCTTGGCTCACGTCAGCCTCCAATCCAAGCGCTCTAATTGGCCCTCCCTGACCACTCGGCCCCACCTCCTGCACTGCGACTGGTCGGCGCGCAGGGCCCCGCCCCATTTTCCTGGAAAGTTCTTGGAAATCTGTCAAAGGTGTTTCCTTTAGCGGCCCTCAGCTCCAGACTAAGGGAGCCAGCGCCCCCCACCCGCACCCCTCGCCGCCAGACCGCACAGCCGGCGGTTCTAGGAAGACGTCGCTTCCGGGAAGGGCTGGGACACAGAGGACAAAAGATTAGACTGTTCGCCCCGCCCTGTCCTCCAGGCCCGCCCCCCGCGCCCTCCCGGCGCGCCCGCGACGCCACCTCTCAGTCCCGGCCCGCAGCCCGTGCACCCCGGGAGCCGCCCTGCGAGCGCGATCCGCGCCCACTGGCTCACTCCACCCGCCGCCGTCAGGCCCAGGCCGAGCCCCAGCTCCGGAGCAACAGCTGCCGTTGCCGGGATATGGTCCTCTGCGTTCAGGGGTAAGCGCGGCTCTCTGCCCTAGCCCAGCTCCGCGCCGGGACGCGGCGGAGAACTGGCCTCGTGCTAGCCACCGAGTGTTAAGAGAGCTTGATTGGTCGGAGAAAGACCTCGGGAGTGTGATAACAAAGAAAGGTGACAACATCGTCACCACCTCTACTGGCACTGTGGGTACGGAAACTGGGGGTCAGCTAGCGACAGGAGAAACACAGGGTGAGCTAAGCTTGAGTTCTGGCTGGAAAAGGTGGACGCTTCAGGCAGCGCCTCCTCCCAGACGTGGCTCACTTGCCCAGCCGTTCTGGATCGGGAGCGCTCTACCCTGGCCTGCCGGCCCAATAACCTACTGTGACCATGGGCTAGCCCTTGCCCCTTTCTGTCCTGCCATCCACTCTTCTGCCTCAGGCTTGCAGTTAGGCTCTTCTTGGGAAACCAATCTGAGGTCCTTACCTCTCTCCAGGTTGGCACCTGCTGAACAAGCAGCTCTTGGAAAAGACTAGGTTTGACCCAGTCCTGTCTGAGGCACCCCCTCAACAATGGCCTCATCCCTACTCTCAGTCCAATATGGGATCCCAATGTGAGAAGTGCCTTGGCTCCTGCCTCCCTTCTCCAAGTTTCCCAAAAAC
>SJXQ01005435.1:134729-181011 GCA_006408695.1 Aepyceros melampus
AGAGGAACCGAGGTTGATGGTGACAGTCCCTGGGCGGGGGCACAGACCAAACTGGGGGACAGCAGTTATATAGTATTTATTTATTTATTCTCCCTGGGTTGGTCTCAGGGTGAGCCGAACCCTCCTCTCTGCCCTGAGCACTCCAGAGGCCCCAGACTGACCCCAGCTTCTCTGGTTCCTCCCACCCTGAGATGCGCCGCTGGACCCAAGGTGTCCTGCATGTCCCGGCACTAACCCATCCACCTGAGAAGGAGTCCTTCTCCTTGGCCTCCAGCCCTGTTTTGGGAGGATGGGTGAATAAACAAGAACATGGAGCCAACACATTAGCGCCCAGCAGAGCCTGCCACTCACCCCTCCAGGGCTGAGCCCTGTCTGCACAGAGCTGGTCTCGCTGGGGCACAGGCCCTGCCTGAGTCGGGGGATGGGTCAGGGAGCGGCACGGTCGTTGGAGGGCCACCACTCCCGCTCTGCTGGGTCTGCTTCCTGCCCAGGAAAGTGCATTCACGCAAGAGAGGGAACGAAACTCCGTATCCGATGAGACTTTATAAAATAATTACTACTTAATACAGTTTGGTAGTCTTTTTATTTTCACTGCTTTTTCTGTAATGACAATAAAATTGTACCTTTCATGTATGGAGCCCTCAGAGGGGCCTTTCTTGAGTTGTATACCATTTGTCCCCTTTGATCTTACTGTCAGTATCCCCACTTTACATCGGGGTCAGCAGAGGCCCAGAGACCTATGTGGCTGAGCCGGCCCTGCTAGGGCCGCCAGCGAAGAGTGGAGAGGGTTCTTATTGTTGCTGTTCCATCACCAAATGGTGTCTGACTCTTCATGACCCCATGGACTGCAGCACACTAGGCTTCCCTGTCCCTCACCGTCTCCCAGGGTTTGTCCAAGTTCATGCCCACTGAGTCGGTGATGCTGTCACAGCGTCTCATCCTCTGTCACCCTCTTCTCCTCCTGCCTTCAATCTTTCCCAGCATCAGGGTCTTTTCCAGTGAGTCAGGGCTGTTTGCATCATTGGTCAAAGTGTTGGATGCTTCAGCTTCAGCATCAGCCCTTCCAAAGAGTATTCAGAGTTGATTTCATTTAAGATTGACCAGTTTGATCCTCTTGCTTTCTGAGGGACTCCCAAGAGTCTTCTCCAGCACCACAGTTCGAAAGCCTCAATTCTTCCGTGCTTTGCTTTCTTTACTCTCCAGCTCTCACATCCATATACGACTAATAGAAAGACCATAGCCTGGACTATATGGACTATATGACTACTGTCGTCAACCTGATGTCTTTGCTTTTTAACACACTGTCTAGGTTTGTCATAGCTTTCCTGCCAAGAAGCAATTGTCTTCTAATTTCATGGCTGCAGTCGCCATCCGCAGTGATTTTAGAGCTCAAGAAGAGGAAATCTATCACTGCTTCCACCTTTTCCCCTTCTATTTGCCATGAAGTGATGGGACCAGATACCATGATGTTAGTTTTATAGTGGAAGGGGTAGGGAGAAGCCCTTGTCCACTCATTCCCTCTTTTCCCTTTGGAGGGTGGGATGCAGGGTCACTAGTGGGACTGCCTGCAGGGTCACTGCCCAGTGCTGGGTGGGGGAGGTTAGCAGAGGAGGATCAGACCTGAAAGATGTGTGAACAGGAGATGCCAACTGAATGTAGGTGGAAAACACTAGGGGTGTGGGCGCTGTGGACCTCTCCTGGGGGGCAGTGTCTTTTGAGATGACGCGGCTCAACAGAGAAGTCAGCCTGGATCATCCCAAGGAGAAGGTGCAGGGCCTGCAAAGGCACAGGGCATGACTGGGGAGCTTATATTCCTGATTACAAGGAGGTCTAGGGAAGCTCATTCTGTGCAGCGGGGCAGAACAGTTGACTTTGGGATAGCGGCTGGCCACAGGGTCTGGCCTGGGATGGGTCTGATGGGGTTCTATCCTAGGCTGACTGGGGTTGGGGGACTCTTTCAATCAGGGTCCTGCATACCAGAAGTAGATGAAAGAGCAAGTAAAATGAACACACTCCATTATCTGATGGTCTGCCTTTGGAGCACTCAGCACCTGGGATCCTACTGTGTCCTGAAACTTTCTACACCATTGAGTCCCTCACAGGAAAGTACCTCTGAAGCTCACTCATGGCCTCTCAGCCCTCATTTCAGAAATAGTTCTAACCTTTCTATTTTCTTAGCCGTTAGACAATTAAAAGTTGCAGATTCGAAGAGGCAAATGTCAGCAGATTGAAGACAGGAAGGTGTGAGGAGTGACGCTGATGACAAGGATGAGGCAGGACAGGATAAAAATCAAGAACTCTGGAGATGTAGAACCCTGGGGGTACAGAGAGAGGTGTGGCCAAGAATGGAGCTGCTGTTGGGTGAGAGCGAGCGAGAAGGGGGTGAGGGCTATCTTTACCAGGTCCACATGTCCCGCCTGGCACCTTTTCCACTGCTGGCTGCAGGGCCCGGCAACACACCTCGTCCAGGGCACCATGGCCCTGCCAGGGATGTCTGGTTTCTCATTGCTTCAGCCTAGATCCCAGCCCCTTTATGACTCCCAGAATGCCTGAGATGACCCCTGTGTCTGCTCCACCCCCAGATCTGAGTCATCCAGTGAGTAGGCAGTGGACACAGAGGGGCAAAGGCAGGCTCTTCCTTACCTGGCACCATGTCCCAGACAGTGCTGGAGTGGAAAGAAGCCCTTCACTGTCTGCAGAGGGGAGACGTCAGGGTGTCCACAGGGTGCTGGAAACAGACAAGGGCTTTGCACCTTATGCGGTGCTCACTACAACACTGAATGGGTTACAGTGGCCCTAAATATTACCCTGGTGGCTCAGCGGTAAAGAATCCGCCTGCCGATCCAGGAAACCTAACTTCAATGCCTGGGTAGGGAAGAGCCCCTGGAGAAGGAAGTGGCAACCCACTCCAGTATTCTTGCCTTGAGAAATCCATGGACAGAGGAGCCTGGCAGGCTACAGTCCATGGGGTCGCAAAGTGCTGAACACAGCTAGGCGACTAAACAACAAAATATCACCCACACTCCCCAGAGGAACAGACAAGCCCAGAAAGGGCACGGGGCAGCTAGGGGATGAGGCACAGAGCAGAGCTGAGGCTGCGGGCTCCCGACCGTCCCCTTGCCCATGCAGCTGGGGTGGGGGTGGCTTTCAGGTGAGCTGTTCTTGAGTGCTGGTTTTATCCCCTGTGTACCTGCTTGCTAACGTCTCGAGAGCTACTGGCCTGGCCAACAGGGTCCGATCCCCTTCCCCCTTGCCTCAGCCCAAGTCAGGATCTGGTTCTTACCTGAAAAGGGGCTACCAGCTACCTCTGGCTCCTGATAGTTTTCTGCTTCAATTCTTTTTTTTTTTTAAGCCACACTATGTGGCATGTGGTATCTTAGTTCCCCAACCAGGGATTGAACACAGCCCTTGAGTTGGAAGCATGACTCTTAACCAGTGGACCTCCAGGGAAGTCCCGTCAGCTTCAATCTTATTCTCACATTTCCCTGTCAGGGGAGTGAGTGATGCCTGCTTAGAACAGGATCAGTGGAGGGCATGCCATTGGGCCCCTCTGACTTGGGTCAGCCAGCCAGCCTAACAGATGCTAAATATCCTCTGGTGACTGCAGTCACCCCTGGGTGGTTCTGGGCTGGTGAAAGGGGCACGCCTACCGGCACTGGTCAGGGAAGACGGGAACTGACCGGTGGGCACCCAGGAACCCGCACAACATACAATAACTGATAGTAACCCTTTACCATTTCAGTCCTTTGCCAGCACACCTGCTCTCTGGGCACCAACTGGGAGGACTCCATCTGGGCCCTGAGGACACAGCAGGGGATAAGATGGACACATGACGGCGTTCTGGTGGTGGAGCGCCCCTTCAGAGTTCAGCAGGGAAATGCTACGATCCGATGCTCGTTTCTAAGCAGTGAACCTGTCAGCTGGGTGGGGATGACCCACAAGGGCCTGGGGGCCAGAGGCCAGAAAAGAGGTTGAGAGGTCTGGGATATGGCTGAGTGGAGTGTGATGGAGACCAGGGGAGGTGAGGTGATCCTGGGCGGGAGTTCATGCCCATTAAGTCCTCCCGCAGCCCTGCACACCAGTAGAGGCTGTCCCCATTACAGGAAAAGAGATGGCTCAGAGAGAGGTTGTGGCTTTCTCAGGGTCACACAGCTTGTGAGGGGCAGAGGCGGGGTTCAAACCCTGAATCAAGACCTTGTTTGTGTAACCGCAGCTCTGCGCTGCCTCCCAGGGGCTTCCATGCTAAAGCCTTGGCACTCACAAGGGGCTGGGGACAGGCACAAGAGTGGGGCGATTCAGGACGGCATTTTGGAGGAGGGGGGCTGGGGACTGCACCCTGGAGGATTCTGTCAGGCCAGGGGAGGTGGGCTCGCGGACTGATCTTATCTGGTGTCCCTCCTTGACTTACAGCACTCTGATGGAACAGCTCTAGGCCACTCAGGCTTCTCCTGTCAGTCAATGAGAGGTCTTCCTGGGAGACTTCGCCCATGATCACTGAGTGTCGTTTACACCCTTGGAATCACTATCGGGCCCCCTCCCCTTGGGTTCAGCTTCTAATCTGCAAACTGAGCAAATCTTGCTGGATGATCAAGGCTGGACATGGATCTAAATAGGGCTGGGGACACGGGCCAGGCTGGTTCCACTCTCAGATGGGAAACTCCCACCCCTCACAGATGTACGGTGAAGCAGAGGGGCCAGGAGCCTGAGATAAGTCCTGATCAAGGAGGCCGGAGGGTTGTGAAACCTCACAAAGGCCCTCTCCCTTGAGGAGATGTGGAACTCCGCAGGCCTGGGCAGCTCTTTCACACCAACCTGTCAGACCAGTTTTAATATAAAGCAGGTGGGAGCTTTGCAGAAGTTCAACCGTCTCTCCTGGGGAAGGTGTCCTTCCCCCACCCCGACTGCAGGGTAGGGGGTCCCCTCCCAAGCTGAGGCAGGCTGGGGCTCTCACATCTGAGACCTGAGATGGAGGAGGGTCCCCAGAGGTTTACTCCTGTCTCCTGTGTGCCCCACACCCTGGTTTTACCCAAACCTCTCCTGCAGTCTGGATTATGTGCTGTACACTTGATTTGGGGGACATGTCCCTCAACCTCACTGAACCTCAGAAGTCTCCTCAGCTTTGAAGTGGGAAGAGGGGCAGCACGTCTCTCAGAGGGAACGTGGGGGAGCCCAGGAGGATGCATGAGGCAACCCTGAGGAGAGGCTGAGAGGCTTCAACGTGGCAGATGCTGCAGCTGCCACTGTGACTATTCCGTGTCCCTTATTTTAATCCCATTTGAGAGGTGGGCTGGGCAGGTGCTGCTGTGCCCTGCAGTCCCCAGGGGAGCTGCAGGAGAGCCGGCTGGAACCCCCTGGAAATAGAAGCAGCTCCTCACTGCCCCCCACCCCCAGCTTTGGCGCTGTGCTGCCAGCCCAGGCCTCCACCTTCAGGCGTCGCCTGCCAACCAAGGCCTTGGGCTCCCATCACAGTGAACAGACCCACAGTCTGGTGTCTGCATGGCTTGGGGTAGAGGCCAGACCAGCCCAATTTTCTAGCAACTTCAGTAGAAACTAGGCCATCTGCTACCTGTGCCCACACCTGGGGGAGGCAGGGTGTGTGGGTTTCCCTCAGGCCTGTTACTCTCTCAGCCCTCAGCGGTATGTGCCCTCAAAGGTGAGTTACAGGTCAGGGAAGTGAGCTGCGTCTGTCCCCTTTCAAAGCCATAAGCCTGATATCCAGAGAGGCAGGGTGACTTGTCCACGGTCACCAGAGAAGTGGGCACCAGGATTGGAGCCCAGGGCTTTGAATCCCAGGCCAGGGCTTGGTCCCCTCACCCTAAAACTCTTGAACAGGAGTCTGCCTGGCAACACGAACAGCCTGGTTCAGGACTCTCCCGTCCAGACCTGGACTCGTCCTGGACAAACTGTCCAGACTGTCCCCTAGGCACATGTCCACAACTCCCACATGCGCCCCCCACCTGCTGGTCTCCATGTCCCTCTACCCTGGCCCTGGTCCTCAGGCTGCTCTCCTGGGGCTCCCCACGGCTGCCTTGCCCACATCCAGCCTCACTATGGGTCACTGACCTGATGGCCTCCTCACTGGCCCCCTCAGCCCTGCCACCATGTCCAGAGTGAGGGGCTTGCAAACCCGATAGTGGCCCGCCTTCCTCACCTAGTGATATTCACAGGCTCCCCTTATATCTTGCCTGTGCCTCACCCCAGACTCCAAGATGTAGCTTCCCAATCCGCCAGCCATTCCATTCTGTTTCTCTCCAAACAGCCCTCCCCAAGGTATCATTCATCCCGGAATGTCCCTCTTCCTCATTCTGCCAGGGCAAACTCTTATTCACCCTTCCAAGTCCAACTCAAATGCTCCTTTTCTGAGAAGCCTTCCTCAGCTTCTCTAGCACTGATTCATGCCTGTGTTGGGTACCCACAGCATCCTAGGGAATCCCCCTGGGGCCTGAGTTTTCCCAGGTCTCTCCAGCCTGGGGAGATGGAAACATAATTTCCATGACTAATTCAAAACAACCATTCTTTGGCCAAATTTCTCTCTCTCTCTCACACACACACACCACACACACATCCCCAACACTTCCCATGAAAGTCTCCTGGGGTTGTCTTTGAAGAGGCAAATTAGCCAAGTGGAAAGAACTCAGGCAGAGTTCAAATCTCAGCCCCTCCAAAATCACCCTAAGGATCTCAGGCAAGTGGTTTAATCTCTTGGAGCCTCAGTTTCCCCATCTGTCTGACAGAGATAGTAGAAGGGTCCTGCCACAGGGTGGTTGGAGCGGGGCTGCGCCTGGCTGTGCGGGGATATGGGGTGAGTGGTAGCTGATGCTCTTATGAGCAGGAGGGGACATGAGAGGCCCAAAGCTGGAGGAGTCTTTTGGTATGACCAAAGCTTTCTGCTCAATGGAAGACAGCTGCTTCCATGACTCAAGCGTGGTTGAAGCAGGCAGGGCCCAGAGTGCAAGAAGTGGCCTCTGAGGACTGAGGGATCTTGGGATGGCCACGACTCCTCCAGGCAGTCCTCTAGGACTGTTTCACTGCACAGTCCTCATTAGGGTGACCCACACTCTGATGGTGTGGCTGGAAGGGGAGTACCACCCAGCAAATGCTCCCCAGGCAGAGCCCTGTTGCAGGGATTGCCCACACCCAGCACCCATGAGCCAGCCTGGGATTTCCTGTCCCCAGAGCCAGGAGCCTCCTCCAGCAGAGGTGAAGATTTCACTCAGTTTGGGGTGGGGCAGAGCTTTGTTTTAAAAGTGTTTCTTCTCTCTCAGCCTTCTCCCAAGAAGCACTTCTCCCCTTCCCACCACCAGCCCTACTTCTGAACAACATCAGTGTGTGTGTGTGTGTGTGTGTGTGTGTGTTGACCTTTCCACTTGGCCAACATTCCTTTGTTTTTCTCAGCTCCTTCGGGTAGATGGCCGTGGTAGGAGGAGCTGAAGGAGAGCAGGTTCTCCGGAAACATTTTCTCCAAAGTTCCAGAGACATGGAGCCCAAGGAGACACTAGAAAACGAAGGCTTATCCAGAAGGAGATGGGTTCCCAGGGCAGGCAGAGGAGTGTGGGGAAGAGACAAGAAGAGCTCTAACCCCAGTGTGAGTGCCTGCCAGCGCGTGCCTCCGGGCATCCTTGCCGGATCAGCATTGTCAGCCCAGCATCTAGTGGGCAGGCTGAGCCTAGTAGGCAAAGCTGGGTGACCCTGAGTACAGTGCTTTCTCTCTCTCTGAGCCAAACATGCCTCGAAGTAGACCAAAATCCTAAGTTTGCCATCTGACACTCACTGTCTCTACCCCAGAGGTACCCAGACTGGGTCTCTGTAGCCCTTTTACTCTTCAGAGCCAGCAGGTGCCAATGGGAGGGGGCGTGGGCTTTAGGGCAACAACACCTGCTCTCGGCACCTTGACAGTCACCCGCTTTCTCCTCTTGGGGCAGTGGATGCACTGGGGCGAGCTAGGCTCCAGAAGGATCCCTGAGTGTCCTCACAGAGGGCAGAGAAGGCGGGGCATGGGCACCCCCCACCCCCACCCTGGGTGAGGTGTTTTTGCTAGAATTGCAGCAGCTGCGGCTAGAGGCCTCTTCCCAGGAAGAAAGAGCAGAGCGCCTCTTCCAAGAACTCGGAGGAGGCCTGCAGGCAGAGGAGGGGGAGCGGGGGAGTTAATTTTAAACCAAACAGCCTTCAACGCTTCTCAGGAACTGGTTGCTCAACGTGATCTGGCAGGTCCCAGGCGGGTGGGCAGGCCTGTCGCCAGCTTAGAGGTGGCGGGGGTGGAGGACACGCCTCAGAGGGGGAGGCCCAGTGACCTTGAGGGAAGGTGGACCCTGTCCTGGCCCACAAATTGGGGGCTGTCACCTCCAACCCCCACCCACCTTGCTGAGGGTGCGGGATGGGGTGACTTCCTCCATCATGACCTGGCAAGGTAAATTATAACACGATTAATAACACAGGTGTCCTATCCTTCCAAGCACTGACTGGCCCATCCCCCCTTCACTGCTCAGAACCTGACACTCCTGTGCCCTGGCCCGTACCTCTGGAGGTTATCTGATTGAAGGCCTGCTCTGAGGCCAGAGGAAGGCTTGTGCCTTGCGCTTATGAGATGGAACCCTGGGATGGGGGTGCGGGGGGCAGGGACTGAGGGTGGAGTATAGCAACCACAGCCCAAGTTCAAGGCCCCATGGGTGAGCCTCTTGTGTGTGCAGGGAGGCTGTGAGCTGAACTCCCTGGGCTTAGCCCGCCCCTACAGCTGACTGGAGTCAAAGTGCCTTCACACACATTGACCTCCTGCCCCCGACGCTAGGGTGGCCACCCTCTCTGGGCTGACAGCCGAGGCCCAGCTCCCAGTGTCTGGATCCTACAGAGGCCCCGCCCAGGGCACCCCCTCCTTCATTCCCTCCGCCAGCTGCCCAATGAGACCCCAGTAGCCTGGGTGGGGCGAGGCCTATGTTCTAGGAAAGATCCTGAGCAAGTGCTGCCAGGAGCCGCAGTTCTTGGAATCGGCGCTGCAGAGTGATGGGACGCTTCCAGGAACCCGCTGGCCACTCCAGGGAGAGAGGCTTAGAGGAGGGGCAGTAACCCAGGTGAGGGGAGGAGGTGGCGTGGCCACAGCTGGGAATCCACGCCTCCAGGAAACCCTCCCCGACTGCAGGTGCCTCCGTAGACCCCTCTGTCTCAGCACTGAGTCTGCCAGGGCAGGCCCAGGTCTGGTACAACATCTTATGGTGCCCAGCACCCAGCCCTAGGACAGGCACAGAGTGGGCAACGGGAAGCAATATGGGGGGAAGGGTGTGCGGGGGAGGGGCACAGGTGAAGGTAGGGCATTGGGTGATGCCCGGTGACAGTGTCCTGGCCAGGCTGGTGAGCAGTCGGGGCCGCGATGGCCAAGGGGGAGGAGGAGGGAGAGCAAGGTGGGATCCCAGCGCGCCCTGAGCAGAGTCCCTTGCTACGAGTAGGCACCCTCTGGCCAGGACTCCTGTCTCCCCTTCAGGCCAGTCTGTTCCTCCAGGATCTGTGCCTTTCCTGGGGTACCGGCCCCAGCAGCAGCATCTGCCACCTGCTGTGGTCCTAGTGCCCACGCCCAGCGGTGCCATCCTGAGCACACAACTGGCCCACTGGAGCCTCGGTGTCCTTACTTAAGAGAATGAAGAGGACAAGCTGCAGGAAGCCATGGAGGCTGTGACCCCGTTCTGGGACTGGGCTGGGACCTAATCACACTCGGAGGAGTGGCCATGAGTGTTCCTATCACGGGTCCCAGGGGCCTGGAAGGGGTGCTGGGGGGCATGTCTAGACAGGCTCAGAAAGGAAGGAAGGGCCCCCCTCTCTGGCTGGGTGACCTTGGGACAGTCTTTTAACCACTCAGGACCTGTTTGCCTTGAGAAGAATGAAGACCCCTCCCTGGTCAAGGCTGGACAGAGGTGTGGGCAGGGAGCTGCTCTCCCCTCAAGCCCTCCAGTCACTCCTGGCTCTCACTGAGCCCAGTCCAAACCTGCTAGCCACCTCCCCCAACACGTCATTGCAGCCTATCAGGCTCCTCTGTTCAGGGGGATTCTTCAGGCAAGAATACTTAGACTGGGCTGCCATGCCCTCCTTCAGTATAGAATCATGGTGAGGAGTATATATGTTTGGTGATTTTTCTCCTTGGGGCTTCTTGCCTAGTCCCAGCCCACCCCTCGGGTTAACCCTTGACCATGGGTCCAAGTAGACAGGAGCCCCAGAAATACTATTTATTTTGTGGCCACATCATGCCACCTGCAGGATCTTAGTTCCCCAACCAGAGATTAAGCCTGCGCCCCTGTAGTGGGAGCACAGACTCTTAACCACTGGATTGCCAGTGAAGTCCACAAGTTTTTGAAATTTTCATTAATTATTAAATACTTTTTAGAAAGAAACCTTTCCAATTCATGTTCAAACCCTCTGTGAACTCTAAGGCTGGTTCGCAGCCTCCCTGCATCTCACTGGAGCTTGAATGGTGTCATCACGAGTGGCTTGGGTTTGTCTCACTGTGCCAGTGCAGAGTGTCAAATCCCCAGTGATGGTGATGCCCAGTGTTCGTTAGTCCATTGTCTGTGCATTGATTGTGTGTGTGTTTATGACATATTCTACATAATAGGCTGCAGGCAGATTAGAAGATACTGGTGATGGACCAGGCACAATTTCCCATAAACTGTATTAGAATGATTTGGGGGAAAAATGAAGTCTAATGTCTACCTCACAGAGGCAACCACCATGTTCTAGATGGACTAAATATTTAAACGTGAAAAGTGACACTCCAAGAGTCCTTTAGAGCACCTTCCTAAGAAGTCACAACAGTATTGATTCTGGGAAAGGAAACTTCTTCCTTCGTGTGGCTCTCCTGTATTATTTGCAGGACAGATCTGGAGAAATGAGAGCCACATCAGAAAGCCCATTAACACTCATTTAGTGTCATCTTCCCAGTCTTGAAGGGTTTTCCCCAGAGGCAGGCTCAGGGTCAAGGATCCAAACACGGGAATTTCCCTGATGTCCACTGGCTAAGACTCCACACTCCTAATGTTCGGAGCCAGGGTTCTATCCCTTGTCAGGGAACTAGCTCCCACCTGTGCAACTAAAGATCCGGTATGCTGCAACAAAGAGCTGATGCAGCCAAATAAACAAATAAATAAATATTAATAAAAAGATCCAAACACAAATAGTTTATTTCGCAGGTGCTGTCCAGAAGCACCCATAGGGCACTGGGAGACAATTCTTCCCGGTTGTCTCCCTTTTCTGTACATTTGTTCACAGAGGCACTGACTGCCCTCGTTCCAAACAATACTTTCAAGGGTGATTATTCCAGTGAATAGCCTTAGAAGATAGAGATCATGTCTCCCTCCAGGGGAAAAGGCAGATTTATTTCTTGTCTGGTATAATAAAGAGTGTATCTGCCTCTGGGGCAAAGGTTAGGCAGGTTGGCTTACAGTCTATTATAAAAGATTTGGGTTCCCTGATCTCAGGGTTTCTCTGCTGTCAACCTACTGCATGTGCAGGCATCATGTGGCCCTTATAGGGTCACGCTGCAGGCACTGGGTTCAGGGAAGTGGTTCAAGAAGATGCTGACCCTCTGTCTACTCTTACTGTGGGAAATAAACTAACCTTTGTTTCTCAAGCAGGAGTATCTTCCAAGCTGGATCTTCCACCAGCACCCTCGGAATATGGCAGCTTTGGAGCTGGGTGAAATCATAGTCTTCCTAGTTCCTGATGGAGATGAGAGGGGAAGTGAGACAGGAAAGGAAAGGAAGCCAGAGCAGGTTGTGTAAATGAGCATGTTCCCTCTGTGGGCAACTGAGGTCAGTCCCCGGTTGACAGGTGGTGTAGAACACTCCTTGGGGTTGTCTCACCCGAGGGGGTGAGGAAGCTGGGATGTGTACCCACCAATTCCCACCCTTTGCGGGCTTAGGGCTACTCCAGAGAGTGAGCTCCCTGGCCATTCCACCTCCTAAGCTGGCTTGTGCTGTAGGAAAAGCCTCAAGCTGAGCACTGTAAGTGCTGAGTGGGAACCTGAGCAGGGGGACACGCTCCACGAGAGCAGGGCCTTATCTGAATACCGCCCATGCCCAGGGCCTGGCACGGTGCCCAGCAGACAGCAATCGAACATACACCACACACGGCAAGGATAAGGACCTGTTTACTTGCCTCTGTTCTCCACTTGGCCATCAACTCCTGATGGGCAGTGTCTCTGTCCATTTTTCCTTCATATTCCAGCACCAAGGGTAGGTCTGACAATCAATCCTAGGCTCCCAGTCATGGTTGGAGAGGAGTGAGGGGATAGCTGGCATTATGGGGTTCAGACCCTCATGGGGCAAAGATGGCCGGCCCCCAGCCCACTTCCTGAGACCAAGTGGAGAGAAAGAGCTTTGGAAAGGAGCAGACAGCTCTGGCCAGAGTCGTTCAACGAAAGAGTGACACCCAACAAAAATCTGAGGGTTCTCGACTCTTTGTTTGATCCCCACACTCCACCCCATGAAACACAGGCCGAGCCCTCAGTAGAGGGGTAGTCGGGGTGTGGGGGAATAAACAACCTGGAATGGTAAATGTTGAGGTCTGAGGAATCAATCTCGCCTCAAGTACAGTGCTCCAGGTCTGGGCTTTGAGCAAAGGGGCAGTTGGGGGCAGGTGGTGAGGCCTAGCAGAGGTGCTGTCTCTTCTACCAGCTCTAGGGCCCGCCTCAGTGACTGGCAAAGTCTGGAGGGCTGGACTGGCCTGGGTGTGGCTTCCACTGTCTCAGCCTCAAAGGATCCCTTGCACCCAGCCTAGGGCTCTGTGGGTTAATTTTGTATTTAGCAGGTGGGTGAACAGTGGGTGGGAATGAGGGGGACAGGGGCCAAGAGAGGCTAGAGGTAGGGGAAAGTCACAGAAGGTCAAAGAAGGTAGAGGAAGCATTTAAGCAGAATTTGGAAGTTTGGATCTTATTTGAGGAATCAGAGAGACAGAGACTGATTGAGAATGAGAGGGAACTGCAGGCAGCTAGGTCACCCAGGCAAAGAGGCAGTGCAGGGAAAGTTCCTGGGAATGGCGAGGTGCAGGAGGCCCTGTGGTTGGTCCCCAGGTAGTTTGCTGAGAGAATCAACCCAGAGTTTGATGCAGTGTGGTCATCAGGGGGTGCCAAGCCCCAAATGCCAGGCTAGGAAGGTCAAGGAGGTAGACAGGTGCCCAAGTCTGGCTTGTTCCCCTTCTAGATCTCCCCCAACTTGCTGTGTGATCTGGGGCAAACCATGGGCCCTTTCTGGGCTTCAGCTTTCTTTTCCACAAAATGGGGGCACAGTACTCAAACTCCCATGGACTCTCCTGACTCAGTGATAGTACTTGGGCCTCCAAGACAGGGTGAGATCTCCCCCCTAATGATCGTGGGCATGGACACACGTGCCCCAGTCCCACACGTGTGCACATGCACGCACCTATGGACCCTTGTGTAGCGTGCGCAGGTCTTTATGATGGGCATGTGTGATGTGGCCTGGCTCCCATGGCTCCCCACTGACCAGAGCAAGCCTAAGGACCCAGTCACTCATGAGGGGCCTGTGAGGAAGAGTCCATGTCCAAATCCACGAGTTCCTCAAGGACAGGGCCCCACCTGAATCACGCTGTCTGGCTTTGAAGCTGGTGCTCAGTGCTTGTAGGTGAACAGCTGGCCTGGGGATCGCAGGGGGACACAGGATACTCAAGACCTCAGTCACCCCCTCTCTGAGCTTGGGAGGCAGCTTTAGCGCTCAGCAACTCAGGGCTCTGCACAGACACTTGCAGGAAAAGCAGACTCGTCCAGATGCTCTGTCCTCACGTGACCATGAATTCCACCCCACCCATGTGGCCCCGAAGGAGGCAGAGGTGCTGGGTGCTTGGCTATGACTCAGCGGAAGGAAGACAGGAAGGAGGGGGGGTTGGTGGCGCTGAGGCCCTAGGGTTTTGCTTCTCATTTCTCTCTTTCTGAAGCACAGCAAGTTCCCAGAACTGAAGGTTCAGAAACCCCAGGCTCTCAGGGGCACTGGGTTCCCCAGTCCTCCCACCTTTGGAGACACAACACAAAGCCCAGGGGAGCCCCTATTCCCTGTCCCCTGGTAGGGCCTTCTGCCCTGCCCAGAACCAGGACTGAGTACCTGGAAGGCCCACAGAAGCCAGGAGGAGCTGTGGACTCCTAAGATTTTTCAGAAGTATGTGGCCCAGATGCACTCGCTGAGACAGATGCTGAGTAAGAGATGGCACTGGAACCTCCAGGACAGGTCGGGGCGGAGCAGTCAGGGTGGGCTTCCTCACCAAGAACCTGAGCGAGGGCATCCTCAGAAGCCTGAATTCCTTCTTTCTCCTTCCCTCCCCTTCCTTCTTTCCTTTCTGTTCTCTCTCCCTCTCTTTCTTTCATTCATATTTTTAACTACTGGGAAAAAACCCAGTTTAAAAAATGACACACACACTCAGATGGGCACACCACCAAATTATGATATGTTAAGACTCCTTCCCCTGTGTCCAGCATCCTGGGTCTGGGCTGAGCAGGACATAAGGCTTCTCCTGAGGTCCCTGAGAATAAAAGAGACTGCAAGGGGGCCTTCGGAAACACACTCCCATTTGTACCCACTTGTCTGTGCAAATCACTTTGTCACTTGGTCCTGTGCCACCAAAATCAAATACTGCAAGAAACTGAAAGCTGAGGCTGACAGAAGACTGCAGCTCCCACCCCAGCCCCCCGTTTAAACGTCAGTGCTCATCGCTGTTCACCATGGTGGACTGAATGCCAAGCATTGAGAACGTGGACTAACAAAATCCATTTAAGACACTGCTTTCATCTTTTAAAAAATACATAGTTGAGATCCATGTAAAAGTTGGTCTGAAACTTCCACAGACAGCTCCAGGGATCTGAGGAGGAGGGCTGGGCGGAATGACAAGAGAGGATTTCTGTGCCAGCAGAAAGTGGGGAGCCCTGGGCAGTTCTTGAGCTGTGGAATGACTCCAAGAAGGGTTTTAGGCCCATCCACCTGTGTCTCCTCCCAGAACCTCTCAGGTCTGGGGACCTGAAATGCTCCCCTCTGGCCTGGTAGGCTTTATACCAACTTATGCTGAGAGAGGACTCACTT
Organism: Aepyceros melampus; assembly: GCA_006408695.1. Lineage (NCBI taxonomy): Eukaryota > Metazoa > Chordata > Mammalia > Artiodactyla > Bovidae > Aepyceros > Aepyceros melampus. The sequence continues at coordinate 149,789 of SJXQ01005435.1, forward strand.
TCCTCATCCACCTGCAGCTGGGAACCAGAGTCTGGGCGACTGTCAACGTCCCCCCTCCCCCACCACATCCGGAGTACATCAGTCTCCTTTCAGCAGCAGCCACTTTCACTGCCCTTCCTTCCCCTCCCCCATGGGCTCCTCTGCAGCGGGCTGTGAAAGTTTGGCACGGGGCAGCTGGGAGGGGAGGAAGCTCACTCCCCATCTGGTGCTTTCTGTTTGACTCACCACTTTCCTCTTCGCCCTGGAACCCCATGTCGGCCCTGGGGGCACCCCAGCTGGGTACCAGGGCCCTGGGCTGCAGCTGGCCTCTGTGGCTTGCTCACTCCCCTTCCAGCTGGAAGGTCAGAGGACTGGGTTCAAACCCCAGCATGGCCACTTCCTGCTTGTGTCGTGTTGCGCAAGCTAAATGCGGGTCTCTTCACCTGTCTAGTGGGCTAAGGCAGATGTGCCTCATGTGCAGAGGATTTATGACAAAGTGTCTGTGGCACGTGGCACCGTTACACATGCAGAGGCCAGTTACTGTTGTTGACAGCACTCGGACCTGGGAGGGTGGTCTTCATGACTCCATTTAAAGGGCTGCTTTTAGGCTATATCCCCACAGGGTCACATTTGAATCTCCAGATACCCTGTCCATTCTAGTTGCCAGTTCAAGGTGGCTCCAGGGGCCCCAGGTTCCAGTCAGAGCCTTGGGTTCTACTGTGGTACTGGCTACCACTCAACCTATATCCAGGTCCTCAGCAATGGTTGAGTTGTTCTATTCCAGGTCAACTGCTCTAGCTCCTAGCAGCCTCTAGATCTTGGCTCAGTTGCTCCCCCAATCCCTCTTTCTGGCAGCCAGAGGATATCCTCAGTGCCTACCTGACCCTGTAACTCACCCTGAGACTCTACCTTAGGCTGTGGTTCCCAAAGTGCATTCAGAGCTCCTCCAGGGGCATCCACCATCATCACTGCCTCGTCACTACACATTCCTGCCCATGTGCCTTCAGGCTCCCAGGCTTTTGCCCAGACTGTCTTCATTCCAGGCCTGCTCTCCCCCGTCCTGGGCCCTACCCTCTTCAAGCCCGGTGTGATGACCAAGGCATCAGGCCCAGGGTTATTAAGCCTAGAAGGGAATCCCACTTTGGCCTGCATGTGAGCAGGTTCCTTAGCCTTTCTGTTTTAGTTTTCCTCACCTGTGAAATGAGAGGGTTCACAAACTTTGCCTTATGGGATGTCTTGAGAATGAATGAGATAATCCCAGAAGCACTTGGTTCAGGGTATACTGTTCAGTCTCCATATTTTCCAGGCTCTTCTGAAGGGTGTCATCTCCCAGGAGACTGGCACATTGCAGGGCTTGGTGCCGGGGTCCAGCCCCGGTGGATCCAGGGATGCTCAAAGGTGGGACGGAGCAGGCGGATAGGAAAGGATAGGACAGGATAGCTCAGGACAGGATAGAACAGTAGGAAATTAATGGAAAATAGGAGGCTGAATAACTTGGTTTACGGGGAAAGCCAATAAAACCTCAAGACAAGAGGTTTGCACCGTCTACGTAGGCCACCGGCGCCACGGCAAGCAAGTAGACGTGGTGAGCCTCCCACTCCAGATGGGAACCCAGCCTGGAGTTAAAGTACAAGAGGACAGAGAGAGAGAGAGAGATAGAGAGAGAGAGAGAGAGAGAGAGAGATGTGGGGGAGCCAGATGTCCCTAAAGAACGAGTCTAGGAGAGCGAGTCGTCAGAGAGACCGGCCTGCAGAACCAGTCTGAGAAAATCTGGTCTGAGAAATAAAAACCGCTCTGAGAAACTGTTCCCGAGAGAAACTGACTCCAAACTTTATTTTTCACATCCCCTTTTATACCATAAGATCAATGAGTTTCACAAATTTTGGCAATGACAGCAGTCCTGACTCATTGAGAGCAGGCTTAGTCTCTGCATACCTAATTGTATACACAAGTCTTAGGTAATTTACATCATCTTCCAGCCAAAAGGCCAATTTGACAATTTACAGCTCTTTTCTGATAAGTGTTAGTTTTTCCAAGGTCTGGTGCCATTCTCGGGAGGCGCTAAACAAGGTTGGATTCCATAAATGCAAGGTCACAGCAAACAGGAGTACAAATGATTTATAAAAGAAACAATTAACTCAAAAGCCCAGTGTTGCTATCATAAAGAAAACTACTACATTTCTATCCCCAAATATAGTTTGTATAGCAGAAACTTCCAGGTGCAGATAAGGAGGTCTTGGCAACAGTCATTGAAGCAACAGTGAAATAAATCTATTAAGGCTTTGGCTCTTAGGAGAAGTTTGTAACTTAAGACACTTCAAGGCTTTTGCCCCTCACAGCTGGGGATTGCGAGCAATTCACAGGCTTGTAAAAGGTCAAAGGAACCTGTTTAGGCAGGCTAGAGCATTATCAAAGGGGGGTTGGGCTGCAGCACTCCTTTCAAAAGCAGGGAGCTAAGACAGTGAATTAACTCTATCCGAGAAACTGGCAGAAAACAGTGGAGAAACAGACAAATACAGAACAAATTTTTATTATTGGGGCACATGCTCAGGAAAAACCAGGGAGAAATCCGATGACTCAGATGGCCCTGCCATCTGAGTTTGCCACGTGACCCTGTCACGGGTGGGATTCCTCACGCTGGCTTCCCACAGCTTGGGAAACTGAGGCCTGAACCTATGCTGCACACACCCCAGGAGAAGGGCCCAAGCCCTCTGGAGGCTTCCTTGGTGGTCCAGTGGTTGAGAATCCACCTTGCAACACAAGAGACCCAGGTTTAATCCCTGGTCTGGGAAGATTCCCCATGCTGCAGGGTAACTCAGCCCAGGCACCACAACTACGGAGCCAGTACTCTTGAGTCTCTGCTCCCCAACGAGAGAAGCTACAGCAACAAGACCACGTACAGCAGCTACACCCGCTCACCACAACTAGAGAAAGCCTGTGTGCAACAATGAAGATCCAGTACAGCCAATAAATAAATAAAAACAAACAAAAAAAAAGCCCTCTGGGACAGCCCTGGTAACCCCTGCTCCTGCCCTGTGGATCTACAGGCCTCAGAGCTGGACCTCTGCACTAAGCGTTACAGGGGGCAGCCCAGAACCTAGTATGCTGACCTCAGTCTGACCATTCACATGGGCACTGGTGGTGACCTCCCCCTCCCTTCCAGTCCAGCAGTGTGACCTGACCTGTGACTACACCCTGATGAGCCTTGGTTTCCTCATTATGGATGTGATTAAAAACCCAGTCTGTGGGGTTGTGAGGATTACCACCACTAAATGTAGAGCAGTTGCTCGAGACTCAGTGCCCAGTAGGAGCCTCAGAAATGATGGCAAGAAGATGGGAGAAGAGAGGGGAGGCCTCGGGGGCTGCCCAGATACCTCGCCCAGCTGCAAGGTCCAATGCAAAGGCGGCCCAGGCAGCTCTAGCTCAGGGTTCCCTCTGCTCATCCACATAGCCTGGCCTCATACTGACTCCCAGGAATGGCAGACAGAACTACTCCTGGAAATCAAGGCGAGTTGGGGGTCTGCAGGGGATGAAGGGCTGGAAGCTGGGAGGCAGAGAACAGCCTTGGGTTTGAGTCGCAGCCCTGGCCTACTGAGTCTCAATGCTCTCATTTGTACACAGGGATCATTGTGGGTGCTTCAAGTCCCCATAATCTGCTCCTTGGCCTCAGCAGGCTGTAAGTCTGACCCCTCCATTCCCCTAGAATGCATACCCCAGGAGAAGGCTATAGACCCAGCATACCAGGGGGCAATATGGTGGCATTCCCTACTCTGAGAGTCAGTGTCTCCAAGAGAGACCTGGCCCCTGGAAGGAGCCACCACAAGGCCTGCCTTCCACTGGGCAGAGCTGCTCTGAGCCGCTTCCCCATCTCTCCTCAGTCAAGGCCAGGGCCAGGTGGAGGCCAGCTCAGGGCCCCAGCAAGGCTGAGGGAGGCTCCCTTGTCTTTCCTACTCTGTGAACTGTAAAACTGGCCTTTCCCCACTGTTTCCCTGAAGGATGACTGAGGAAGTGTCTTGGAAGGGGAGTAGTCCCAGAATCTGAAGCTCTTCCATAGCAGTTTTCTCGTTATGAGGCCAAAGACGCTAAAGGTTCTCTGGGTGGTGGTGATGGATAACCAGTCCCACAGAGAGGGGTGCAAAGGGGAACCCTGCTCTCCTCACAACCACCAGCAGGGCTTCCCATGGGACCCGGATCTGTGCACACACTCACGGCTGCAGGTGGACTAATGTGTCAAAGGTTTCAGTTAGTCACTTCAGCTCAGGGTATCATGAGGCTAAGAACCTTAAGTGTTAACTGAAAGTCGCTCAGTCATGTCCGACTCTTTGCAACTCCATGGACTGTATATTCTCCAGGCCAGAATACTGGAGTGGGTAGCCTTTCCCTTCTCCAGGGGATCTTCTCAACCCAGGGAGTGAACCTAGGTCTCCCACATTGAGACCTCTAGGAATGACCCAATTCTATCCCAGCCACATAGCCCGGCCCAGGCTGGTAGCAGGAGCTGGACCCTGCTTAGGGGTTGAAAGGAGTCGGACCTCCACGGCTTCAGGAGGGATCAGCCTGGATTCAAGGGCTGCTGTGCTCAAAGATACGGTACTTGCTCACCTTGCACCCTGCGCATTCTCACATACTCCTGGGTGCTGGGCTGGCCATGTGACTTTGTGGGGGTCAGGACCGGGCCTGGATCCAGGCTCTGAGGGCCTCAGTGGCCCTCATGCCACTGGAGACGGGCTATGGAGGCCAGCTTTGCTCTCGCCTGATCCCAGTCCCATTCCCCAGCACGCCCAGACCCGAGACTGGCCTCTCTCAGTCTCACCCTGGGCAGCTTCTAGTCCTCTCACTCCAGCAGAGGGCCAGCTTGAGGGAGCCCAAGCAGCTCACGTCTCCTGGGTGTAAGGGTTCTCCCCCTCTTCCCCAGCCACCTCACTGCTCAGAGGAATTGTTCAAAGCAATCTATCACGCACCTCAAATTCTTTCCATGTCTGACTATTTCCAAATTCTAATTCCAAAGCCACTTGCACATTTAGGTATTAAGAGCAATAACAGTAAAGAATTCGCCTGCAACATGGGAGACACAGGAGACAAGGGCTGGATCCCTGGTCAGGAAAATCTCCTGGAGGAGGAAATGGCAACCCACTCCAGTATTCTGCCTGGAGAATCCCATGGACAGAGGAGCCTGGCAGGCTACAATTCATGGGGTCTCAAAGAATCAGACATGACTGAGCACTCACTCACTCACCAAAATCTGTGAACAGTCTCCTGTTACTGCCATAACAAACGACCATGAGTTTAGTGGTTTTAAACAACACACATGTATCATCTTAGGTTCTGGAAGTCAGAGATCCAAAATCAGTGTCAATAGCCCAAAATCAAGGTGTTGGTGAGACAGGAGGCATTCTTTCTTGAGACCCTAGGGGAAAATCCTGGAGAAGGCAATGGCACCCTACTCCAGTACTCTTGCCTGGAAAAATCCCATGGATGGAGGAGCCTGGTGGGCTGCAGTTCATGGGGTCGCAAAGAATCAGACACAGCGGAGCGACTTCACTTTCACTTTTCACTTTCATGCACTGGAGACAGAAATAGCAACCCACTCCAGTGTTCTTGCCTGGAGAATCCCAGGGACAGAGGAGCCTGGTGGGCTGTCATCTATGGGGTCGCACAGAGTCAGACACGACTGAAGTGACTTAGCAGCAGCAGCAGCAGTAGGGGAGGATCCATCCCCTCCCTTTCTGCAGCATCTCAAAGCCGTCTGCACTCCACGGCTCACGGGCCACTGGCGTCACTTTGACCTTGCTGCCATCATCACATCTCCTTTCCTCTGACACTTGTGATTATACTGAGCCCACCTGAATAGTCCAGGATAATCTTTCCACTTCAAGACCCTTAACTTAATTAAATCTGCAAAGTTCCTTTTGCCATGTAGGGCAATGTATCCCCAGGTTTAGGGGACAAGGCCGTGGGCATCTTTGGAGCCATTATCCTGCCTACCACAGGAGGGGGAGGACTGGTTTGCCAGCCCCAATCCCCACCCATGAAGCCCTGTCCTAGGACGGAGGCGTCACGGAGGGTGGAGACCAGGCTGCTGCTCTGGCCAACACTGGCTGGGGGCTGCTGGGGCCCAGAGCTCCAGGAAACCTGGTGCCTGCCCCTGCTGCCGACAAGGACAGCCTTACTCAGTGTGGCTGCTGTGCAGAGATCAGGTGCACTTGAGCCCTCAAACTGGCTATGGCTCAACTCAAACAGCTGCCAGGCCTGGGTGGGAGGCCAGGCCCTCCCTACTGTGACCAGAATACCCGACAGCTACTGTCGGCTGTGATGTGAGCCACATGGGAAATTCCAGCTACATTTCGGCAAACGCACACACTGTTGGATTCCTGGCGGACATCTGTTGGGCTTAGGGTACGCCAGACCCACATGGGACCCCAGAGAGAGACAGAAAGGCTCCCAAAAGAATGTCATTGTTAAAAAAAAAAAAAAAAAAAAGAATGTCATTGTTACCAGAAGTGGCCTAGGGGCTGGTGGCGAGAACAGAGGGCAGGCTGGGCGTTCCGGAGGAGACAGCATTTGTGCTGGAGCTTGAAGGAGAGGGTTATCTGGACTGGCAGTGGTGGGCAAAGGCATTTCTGATGAACGTACAGCTGGGGCAAAGGGAAGGAGGGATGTTTGGGGAATGGAGAGTTACACAGGGAACCTGGAGACTAGGGCAGTGGAAAAAAGAATGCAGAGGTGGACGGGGGTGGGGACATGCTGCCTGCACAGGTTACAGTTCCCAGACTCAGTCAGCAGTGGAACTGTGTTTCAATGGAAGCCTACTCAGAGCACTGATGAAGGTTTGGTAAGGCCCCCCAAGACCTTCCCATAGCCATCCTTCCCCAGCCCTTCAGATCTGGACTCGGCCAGACACAGACACCACTCAGGTCATGGGGAAGCAGCCAAGGGTTTGGGGCAGGGATTGGGAGAAGTTAAGGGCCCAGGGTCGAGGGAGGGGTAGGGGAGAGCAGAGAGGAACCTGTCAGTAAAGCAGCCAGATGGGCCCCATGGAGACTCATGGACAGCTGGGAAAAGCATCCACCTGGAGGCAAAGTCTCAGTTTCCTCCACTGTCAGAGGAGATGGAACTGTTTTCCCAGAATACAACCATCAGGGACTCCTATACCCTCTGCCCATGCTTGTGGCTCCAGCTGAAGGAGACTGGTGGACAGCAGGCAGATCCCTTAAGACCTCAGGGCTTACCAAGCCTGGACTCCCCCATTAGCATCACATCCTCCTGCTGCCGTCTCCAGGGCTCCATGACACAGGCTGAAGGAGGCAGCTCCTCTCTGACTCTGGCCCCAGGAAGGAGGGAGGAGACAGGGCAGGAGAGAGTGGCTTCCCTGGGCTGGAGCCACTGGCTTCTCCGGCGTGGACCTGGGGCACTCAGGCCCTGGTGAGGAGGGCGAAGAGACTGAGGGGAGATCTGGCTGCCAGGCCACCAGCCTCTTGGCGTCTCCATCTCCAGAGGGCAGAGAGAAGTCAAGAGCCCAAGACTGAAATCCCTGCCCTCCCTTCCTCCAGACTGCCATGCCTTTCTGCCTGTTTCATGCTGGTGCCAAGCACAGGACACACACATGCAGGAGTGTGGCCCTCTTTATTGCTACCCTCCCAGGAAGGCAACGAAAGCACTCACAGTGCCCCATGAGACGCACAACCCATGGTCTCTTCAAAACCATATTAAGATAGAGCACTTGGTTCCATTTCTTAGACTTGGAAGCTATGGCTGAGAGAGGGGAAGTCACCTATCCCCTCACACCCTAGTGACAGGCAGTTGCCAGGTTCTGCACCCAGGCTGGTGTGGCTCCAACACTGGACCTCAAAGCCCAAGTTTCAGTCAAGCCAGTGGCTGCAGGCTTGAGGTCCGAGGTTCCCTTGACACAAGCTTCTTTCCCAGGGTTCTCAGGCCTCATGGGAGGAAGCTCTCCCCACGGGTGCCTCCTGCTTCATTGACCCCAATTGCTCCTACACCCTCACTCGGCATTATTCTGTCCTCTTGGGAAGCCATGTCCACATGCTTGCCAAGGCCTTTCCTTGGTAATGGGCCTGAGGCCAGAAGGGTAGGACCATCAGGGAAGCTGGGGTTGTGGGATAAGGAGGCAACAGGCTGCTAGGTCAGGGCAGCTACCCTGAGATGCTGTGAAGACAGTAAGAGGCAAAGGACAGGGGTAGGAGGAGAGGAAGGCAATACTGGTGAGGTAGGCAGAGTTCTGGGAGCACACGGGGGCTCTGAAGCCTACCTCACCCTTCCAGGTGCCTTCTGGAGCAGTCTTAAAGGGGAGTCTCTGGCTCCTCCTCAAAGGAAGCCATGGGCACCTCGAGGTCCACCCAGCTTAGGCTGGGTAAGGAGCAGGACAGGGTGCTGCTGGGAACTGCAGTGTGGCCTCTGTGAAGACAAATACCATGACCAGCAAGGAAGTCGCTCAGGCCAGGTGTGACTCCAACGGACTCCCCGCAAGGCAGGGACCTAACTTCCCATTGCCACTTGGCTTCCTCCCATCACAGGAACTCAGGCAGCCCATGTCTTCTCTTGGGAGTGGGCCCTCCGATACCAGCTATGTAATTCACCTGGCTGAGAGCAAAATAAGGCTGCCACCTTGCAGTGGCCTTGGAACCAGAAGAGCCAGTTTCTCACAGGGAAGGTCCCATTGCAAGACATAGCCCTGGAACCCAGCCTCCTGGCTCCATCAGAGGATGCTGTCTACCAGATCACACTGCCTCTGGCCACCACATCACCAGGTCAGGCCCTTGAAATGACTGGGCTGGGCGGATGGGAGAGGGAGTTCAACAGAATGAGCGAGCCTAGTCTGCCATGTTCCCCGAGACCTCCCCTGATGCAGGCTAACACCAGCACCTGCCAGCCTGGAGGTTTCCTGTTACTGTTGACAGAAGGGCTGGGCCTTTAGGCCTCCTGGAAACCACACGTCTGCAGACCAGAGCTAGGGTGGAGGTCTCACTCTGGCTCAGCTTCTCACTCTTCCCAGCTACAACCAGGGACGGAGGAGTTTTCAGAAACCCCAAAGCTGAGGTGGAAGGAATGTTTTACCTAGAAACTATGGGAATGAAAAGCAAACACGAGCCCTGTGCACCCCTCACTGGCTCAAGCCTTCAATTAAGTAAATGTGGAAATGTGACCCTAGAGCTGCACAGCAAAGACCCTCGGCCGTGCCCCCTCCAGGAAGCAGGCGCCATCCCCAAGCTCAAGCTAGATGAGGTTCCTGTGCTCAGAGCCCAGGCCCAGTCGGTGCGGGGGTGGGGCGGTGTGGGGGGGTGTTAAGTGTACCTGAGCCACTGAACGGCTAAGCCAGCCCTCAGAAGGGAGCCGCTCAGTGCCAAGCACCCCAGCTTCAAGGCCAGAAGGAGCAACCATGTGCCTGTCTCTACACTGCCGCCCACAAACCCACCGGCTGTGGCCTGCCAGCCAGACCTGCCAGGGCAGAAGGGAGCCCTCAGCCCGAGCAGAGCCTAGGGGCAGGCGTCAGGGGCCCACACATCGCAGTAACATCAGGCCACCGCTTGCTGGTCTCTTGCCACTTTATTGGCCGTATCTTCCAACATCCCCGGAGCAATTCCCCTGAAGACACAGCAACCTGCCTTGGCCACACTGACACGATGGGGCCAGACTGGGAACCTGGTTCCGCTTAGCTCCTGAGTTGCACTGTGGGTGCCCTTGCCCTTTGCTGCCCCAGGAAGGACACTCCCACCCTTGCTCCTATTCCCCAGTCTCCTAGAAATCACAGAGCATGGAGAATCACAAAGCCATGGGACATGCCACAAGCACCTGGGGTTCTGGACAGCACTATCTACCTCCCTCCAAGTAGCATTCCTGGTAGATATGTCAGCCAGGCACTCTGGCAGGTTGGCGCCCTGGCCAGGCATCCACAGGGGAACGACGCTGTGGCCCAGACCTCCTGATATGTAGGAACCGCGGCCTAGAGAGACGGGGACAAGCGGCCAGTTACTACCTGGGCCCTGGTGAATGAGCAAGGACTGGGAAGCGCACACCTGCCCCACGGCCAGAGCTGTGATGGTCAGCATGGAAGGACCGGCATGGCTGGTCCATGGGGGCTGGGGACAGGGCTGAGTCTCACCTCCCACAGAAGTCCCTGCGCATAGCCACGAGACTGAGGGACAGGTCAGGCTGGCTCTGAAGCCAGCTGCCAACGAGCTCTGGGTGTTGTGGGTCCACTTCCAAGAAGATGCTTCTGTGTGAGGAAGAAATGGGTCAGTCAGTTGGGCAAGGCTGGACCTGCACTTCTGGGTTGCCGGAGCTGGGAGAGGTGACGGCCAAAGCAGGCCCAGTACACATCGGTGGGGAGAAGGCTGCAGAGGTCAGACCCAGGAGACACCCCCTCCATACCCAGAGTCCTTCAGGAGCTGAGGAGCCAGGGCCAGTACGTGGGTAATGATGTCCATGCCCTCCTCACCACCATCCAGGGCTACTGGGTCTTCATATCTGAAGAGGAAAACAGTGGCAGGTGAAGGCCTGTGATGAGGTATCTAGAAAGTATGGAGAAGCTGAACAGGGCTTCCATAGAGGGCTCTATGGAACTTATATTCTGGGCTCAAAGTCTGAGGTCCCAGAGAGAGGCCCCCAAATGGTGGCAGCTCCAATGCCCCCCTCCACAGGCACCCCCCAAAAGGAGCAGTGCTGGGCATGCTCAGCAAATCCCACTGACTGACTGTCCTCAGGGCATGAGGGTCTCCCCACAATGATGTTCCTATTCCTGGCCTGGGGAAGCCAAGAGCTGGCACTAATCACTCCTATGAGTCAGGAAGTGGGAAGCCAGGAAGTACCCTGACATTACCATGGCCTCCTCCAGAGGCTCCTGGGCGACCCCTGGTTCTCAGCCCATTTGAGAGCAGGATGGCTCAGTGAAATGCCTGGAGTAGGGTCATAGTTCCAGTTTTCCAGCTAAGCCCCCAAACAATCTTGGACAAGTCACCTTAGGTCTCTAGGCCTCAGTCTTCTGGAAAATGGTGCACCCATCCAAGCACCTTCCAAGTATCGTATACTGTTGTCTGCGATCTTAGTCATCACCGAGTCTGCCCCCTGGCCCAACCAAGCTCCACCAGTCCCCTTTCAGAGGCAGGAAACCGAGGCTCAGAGAGTTCAGTGGTCTTAAGTGGGAAGGCAAGTGCTGAACCCAAGTAGGTCTGTGGGTTCCAGAATGAGGCTCTCTTTCAACACTACTGCTGCTTTCAGCCCCCCAGCCTCCGCATCCCTCCCAGTGTGGTCCTCCAGGGCAGACCACTCCACTAGGCCTGGCCTCCCTGGTCTACCCCATACCTGAGGATCTCAGGAGCCAGCTTCTCCATATCCCGGTGGAAGATGTAGGGAGGGTTGCTGACGACCAGGTCCACAGGGCCCCAGGGTAGAAGGTGTGCCCAGCTCTCCACTGTGGTCAAAGGGAACACACGGCAGAGAACAGAAGGTGAAAGGTGGAAGATCCACACACTGTGACCCTTGGGTAATCCCTCTCCCCAAGTCACATATCTTGGGCTTCAGTCACATATCTCGGCACTATCTCTGGACCCGATAAACTAGACTTGCAGATTAGGGTCCTAGGACCCCAGCCGGCAGCCTGGGTGGGAGTGTATATGCTCTGACATGGCCTGGAGTGTCCCTGACTTCTCTCTTTCCTGTTAAAAATCTCCCCAATGAGCAACACTGTTTAAGTGCCACTTTCAGGCAGCCATCTCTGACTGCCTGGCCAAGCAAGAGCCTCTGTTCTCTGCAGCCCCATTCGTCTTGCCACACTCTGCCTCAAAAGCAACACAGACTGAGTATATGGAGGGCAAGCCTGGCCTGTGCCAGTTGATTTCTAGTGGCTCTGTTTACTGGCCCCAGCCTGTGCCACGTGTCATGCTCCATGGAGACAGTACATGAAGCTCAGGATCCTGTGGGGATGTGACGGAATCTGAAATGAAGCCAGAACTCCCAGGACACGCTGTATGGGCCAGGCAGACACTCAAGTATTTTGGTCCCCAGGGTTTCTCTAGAGCTTCTGCTTACCTCTTGACAACAGCAAGCCCTAATTAAACTCATTCACTATGGATGATATGAAAGGTAAAAAAGATCTTGTGGCTGGTTCCTTCATGGGTCAGGTCAGCCCAGGAGGCAAAGGGGACTTGCCTGTCCTCAGCAAGGGTTGGTCTGAGATTGTGTGTGTGGGTGAGTGAATGAAGATCAGAAATACTCTCCCTCCATCTCTGTAGAGTGCCTCATCCAGCCAGCAGCACCTGGACCCAGGATCTCCAACCAGGGAAGAGAGTGGGAAAGGTACCTGAGGTCACATCGAAGGGGACGATCTGAATCCTGTCCTGCATCCGAAGCCTGGAGAGACAGGAAGAGAGAGGTGAGCACGGTGGGTGGAAACAGACTCCTACCTCTGGCTGCAAAGTCTTGGGAGATTAAACCCTTCTTGGACCAGCAAGAAACCTGGTTGTCCACTGTCCATCTGTAACCCTGTGGGACCCACACCAGGCCACCCCCACTGCCTCTTCCTTCTTGGGTGTGAAGGTCAGTGGGTTTAATACCTAGACAGGGGTTGAGATCAGGCCCTAAAATCTGACTCCCCCACCTTGACCCTCTGCCCTCAAGCCCACCTACCTCTGAGCATTCTCATGGGTCAGGCAGATGGCGGCTTCTCCCTTATCCACAGCAATGACTCGGCTCTGCCCCAAGAACAAGGGTACATGGGAGGCAGGATGTTTAGAGAGGCCAGGCTTGGGGACCAGAGCCCTCCTCCAACCCTCTACTAGAAGAGGAAGGTAATGCTCAATAGCTTTTCCCTCTCTGCGGCCAGAGTCTGGCCAGATGGAAGGGCATGGGACTTAGAGGCTGTGACCATGTGGGCCGGGGCAGGTGTCTTCCTCCTACTTCCCGTTATCTTCCCCTAAGTGCTTCTGACAGAGAGAGGCGGGGGAGGGATCAGCAGGAAGGGCAGCGAGTGCCAGTCAGTCTATCCAGGCACAGGGGGCTCACCTGGGGAAGCCTGCTCAGCAGGCTGAGGGAGATGGCTCCTGATCCACAGCCCACCTCCAAGATGAGGGGGCCACTTTCAGCTCCTACCAAACAGGGTCCTTGGGTCACCTCCTCCAGCACCCATTCAACCAGCTCCTGCAAGGCAGATAGATTTCAGAGTTGGTGCTGATCTGCCCCTGTGTGAATGGAGGAGGGAGATGACCAAAGCCAGACTGAACTTCATGTCAGCAGGGGCTATGGGCAGGTCACTGTCTGTCTATGTCTCTGCTTCCCTGTCTGTAAACAGGAGCATGCTGCTGCTGCTACTCTAAGTCGCTTTAGTCATGTCTGACTCTGTGCGATCCCAGAGACGGCAGCCCACCAGGCTCCCCCGTCCCTGGGATTTTCCAGGCAAGAACACTGGAGTGGGTTGCCATTTTCTTCTCCAATGCACGAAAGTGGAAAGTGAAAGTGAAGCCACTCTTCACAACCCCATGGACTGCAGGCTACCAGGCTCCTCCATCCATGGGATTTTCCAGGCAAGAGTACTGGAGTGGGGTGCCATTGCCTTCTCCACAATAGGAGCATAGCTAAGGATCACACACCTCACTGGGGACAAATGGAGATAAAACAGAAGCACATTCATGAAGCAATGATCCCATGCATGGTACACCATAGGTGTTCAGTCAGCCCCAGCTAATCCCTTTACAGATAGCCTCTTGTTTTGTGTTTATACCAAAGTTAAGAAACATACTTGATGGTCCCTGGCCACCCACTCTGTGCCTGGCCCCGCTTCTAGAACATTCCCTGTATTAATCTCTTAATTAAACCCTACTGAGGAAAGTGAGGCCCAGGGGTCAAGGTCTCACCAGGAGGGTGGCCTACAGCTCATTGGCCAAGGGGCCAATGTGTCCCCAGCTTCTTCGCAGCCTCCCCAGGGAGGCCCCAAGGTCAAAGGGACAGGAAATTCCCTCCAGGAGGGGCTGTGGCAGGGGGGTGATACAGCCTTACCTGAGCCCCTTATCTGAAGGGGACTGTGGCATACACAGGGCATGGGATAAGTGGGCACTGCAGAGTAGGAGGTACCTAACTACACTGTACCTGCCTTGGTGGCAGGGCAACATTTTCAGACACTGTCACNCAAGCTCCACCAGTCCCCTTTCAGAGGCAGGAAACCGAGGCTCAGAGAGTTCAGTGGTCTTAAGTGGGAAGGCAAGTGCTGAACCCAAGTAGGTCTGTGGGTTCCAGAATGAGGCTCTCTTTCAACACTACTGCTGCTTTCAGCCCCCCAGCCTCCGCATCCCTCCCAGTGTGGTCCTCCAGGGCAGACCCACTCCACTAGGCCTGGCCTCCCTGGTCTACCCCATACCTGAGGATCTCAGGAGCCAGCTTCTCCATATCCCGGTGGAAGATGTAGGGAGGGTTGCTGACGACCAGGTCCACAGGGCCCCAGGGTAGAAGGTGTGCCCAGCTCTCCACTGTGGTCAAAGGGAACACACGGCAGAGAACAGAAGGTGAAAGGTGGAAGATCCACACACTGTGACCCTTGGGTAATCCCTCTCCCCAAGTCACATATCTTGGGCTTCAGTCACATATCTCGGCACTATCTCTGGACCCGATAAACTAGACTTGCAGATTAGGGTCCTAGGACCCCAGCCGGCAGCCTGGGTGGGAGTGTATATGCTCTGACATGGCCTGGAGTGTCCCTGACTTCTCTCTTTCCTGTTAAAAATCTCCCCAATGAGCAACACTGTTTAAGTGCCACTTTCAGGCAGCCATCTCTGACTGCCTGGCCAAGCAAGAGCCTCTGTTCTCTGCAGCCCCATTCGTCTTGCCACACTCTGCCTCAAAAGCAACACAGACTGAGTATATGGAGGGCAAGCCTGGCCTGTGCCAGTTGATTTCTAGTGGCTCTGTTTACTGGCCCCAGCCTGTGCCACGTGTCATGCTCCATGGAGACAGTACATGAAGCTCAGGATCCTGTGGGGATGTGACGGAATCTGAAATGAAGCCAGAACTCCCAGGACACGCTGTATGGGCCAGGCAGACACTCAAGTATTTTGGTCCCCAGGGTTTCTCTAGAGCTTCTGCTTACCTCTTGACAACAGCAAGCCCTAATTAAACTCATTCACTATGGATGATATGAAAGGTAAAAAAGATCTTGTGGCTGGTTCCTTCATGGGTCAGGTCAGCCCAGGAGGCAAAGGGGACTTGCCTGTCCTCAGCAAGGGTTGGTCTGAGATTGTGTGTGTGGGTGAGTGAATGAAGATCAGAAATACTCTCCCTCCATCTCTGTAGAGTGCCTCATCCAGCCAGCAGCACCTGGACCCAGGATCTCCAACCAGGGAAGAGGAGTGGGAAAGGTACCTGAGGTCACATCGAAGGGGACGATCTGAATCCTGTCCTGCATCCGAAGCCTGGAGAGACAGGAAGAGAGAGGTGAGCACGGTGGGTGGAAACAGACTCCTACCTCTGGCTGCAAAGTCTTGGGAGATTAAACCCTTCTTGGACCAGCAAGAAACCTGGTTGTCCACTGTCCATCTGTAACCCTGTGGGACCCACACCAGGCCACCCCCACTGCCTCTTCCTTCTTGGGTGTGAAGGTCAGTGGGTTTAATACCTAGACAGGGGTTGAGATCAGGCCCTAAAATCTGACTCCCCCACCTTGACCCTCTGCCCTCAAGCCCACCTACCTCTGAGCATTCTCATGGGTCAGGCAGATGGCGGCTTCTCCCTTATCCACAGCAATGACTCGGCTCTGCCCCAAGAACAAGGGTACATGGGAGGCAGGATGTTTAGAGAGGCCAGGCTTGGGGACCAGAGCCCTCCTCCAACCCTCTACTAGAAGAGGAAGGTAATGCTCAATAGCTTTTCCCTCTCTGCGGCCAGAGTCTGGCCAGATGGAAGGGCATGGGACTTAGAGGCTGTGACCATGTGGGCCGGGGCAGGTGTCTTCCTCCTACTTCCCGTTATCTTCCCCTAAGTGCTTCTGACAGAGAGAGGCGGGGGAGGGATCAGCAGGAAGGGCAGCGAGTGCCAGTCAGTCTATCCAGGCACAGGGGGCTCACCTGGGGAAGCCTGCTCAGCAGGCTGAGGGAGATGGCTCCTGATCCACAGCCCACCTCCAAGATGAGGGGGCCACTTTCAGCTCCTACC
This sequence comes from Aepyceros melampus, assembly GCA_006408695.1. Lineage (NCBI taxonomy): Eukaryota > Metazoa > Chordata > Mammalia > Artiodactyla > Bovidae > Aepyceros > Aepyceros melampus. The sequence continues at coordinate 165,917 of SJXQ01005435.1, forward strand.
AAACAGGGTCCTTGGGTCACCTCCTCCAGCACCCATTCAACCAGCTCCTGCAAGGCAGATAGATTTCAGAGTTGGTGCTGATCTGCCCCTGTGTGAATGGAGGAGGGAGATGACCAAAGCCAGACTGAACTTCATGTCAGCAGGGGCTATGGGCAGGTCACTGTCTGTCTATGTCTCTGCTTCCCTGTCTGTAAACAGGAGCATGCTGCTGCTGCTACTGCTAAGTCGCTTTAGTCATGTCTGACTCTGTGCGATCCCAGAGACGGCAGCCCACCAGGCTCCCCCGTCCCTGGGATTTTCCAGGCAAGAACACTGGAGTGGGTTGCCATTTTCTTCTCCAATGCACGAAAGTGGAAAGTGAAAGTGAAGCCACTCTTCACAACCCCATGGACTGCAGGCTACCAGGCTCCTCCATCCATGGGATTTTCCAGGCAAGAGTACTGGAGTGGGGTGCCATTGCCTTCTCCACAATAGGAGCATAGCTAAGGATAACACACCTCACTGGGGACAAATGGAGATAAAACAGAAGCACATTCATGAAGCAATGATCCCATGCATGGTACACCATAGGTGTTCAGTCAGCCCCAGCTAATCCCTTTACAGATAGCCTCTTGTTTTGTGTTTATACCAAAGTTAAGAAACATACTTGATGGTCCCTGGCCACCCACTCTGTGCCTGGCCCCGCTTCTAGAACATTCCCTGTATTAATCTCTTAATTAAACCCTACTGAGGAAAGTGAGGCCCAGGGGTCAAGGTCTCACCAGGAGGGTGGCCTACAGCTCATTGGCCAAGGGGCCAATGTGTCCCCAGCTTCTTCGCAGCCTCCCCAGGGAGGCCCCAAGGTCAAAGGGACAGGAAATTCCCTCCAGGAGGGGCTGTGGCAGGGGGGTGATACAGCCTTACCTGAGCCCCTTATCTGAAGGGGACTGTGGCATACACAGGGCATGGGATAAGTGGGCACTGCAGAGTAGGAGGTACCTAACTACACTGTACCTGCCTTGGTGGCAGGGCAACATTTTCAGACACTGTCACTCCAAAAACTACAGTTTCAAGTCTCACTCACCTATCTGCCACCTGCAGATTATGCACGGAAGCCAATACACCATGAAGGTGAGGGTGAAGGGCCGCTGCTGCCCACTGGCCCAAATGTTTCTGAACAGCAGTAGAGTGGGGGCTCAAGGAGCCAGGCGTGGAAAAGGGGAAGGGCAGTACAGTCCCTTCTCAAAGGGACCTGCCCTCTGGAAGAGGGCTGGAGAGGGCCCCCTGGGGGCTGAGGACTCCTGGGGTTCCAGGCAGGATTGGCTCAGGGAATGAGGGGAGGGGTCAGGAAGTGGGTGTTTCCCTCATATGAAAGAGAGCCACTTCCCCTGGGCTCTCTCCCCCATGACTTTCCTTACTATGGGCCTAGGTCTAGGGTAGGGTGTGCTTCTCCCGCCAGACTGAACGCTCCATGATACAAAGCCCAGGGGTTATCCCACCATTGTGTCCCAACGGGCAGAGCTTGGCCCACAGAGACCTCTTGGCTACTCCCCAAGGGCTGGGCAAGCTCTCAGTGGCTGCAGGAAGTTACCCTCCAAGCCTCAGACTCCCCTGTCCATCCAAGTCTCAATGTCAACAGTTACGCCCAACAGGGCAGAGGGCTCCAGATCACTCAGACCCATTTTCCATTTAAGTTCTTCAGTGCTGAGTCCCCAGAAGTATTTCATCCTCCCAGGCACCCCAACTCAGGAGCAAAGCTCACCTGTCCCCAGGTGAGCAAGTCCAAGGCAGGTAGAACTTGGCCAGTGGGTCCAACCTTTCCTATTCCAAGCCCCTCCTGCACCAAACTGCTACCAAAGGATGAGACAGCCCGTCTCCAGCCAGAAAGGGCTTCCCCTCACTTGTTCCCACCATCCCCGTGCCAGGCACCACTGGGGAACTGGAGTGCTGGCAGCAAGCTGGGTCCATAGCACTGGGGCCAGCACAGAGCCAGCAGTCTAGGACTGTAGCCGGGAGCCTGCGGTCTCAGTGGTGAGACCAAGTACTGAGCAGCCAGTCGGACAGATGAAGCTTGTCAGGAGTGTGAACTTCTCTTGTTTCCGGGCCATAGACTTACCCTGGCTGGAGAATGACCCCTTAGCAAACCACACTGGCCAGCCACCTCACAGAGACACCCCGACCTCAGAAACACAACCACATGTGTGAATGGCTACCCTGGGCAAGGTATGACTCTGAGAGATTGGGCCGCCAGTGCCCCTCTGCCTCTCTCACACTCCAAACCATGGAGGGATCATTTTGGCTGTAGGACCACCTGAGGCACAGTGGGTAGGGGTGGAGATCACTCTTAACAGGTCCAGAAACTCTCACCTAGAAAAGTGCCTCTTCATCTGAAAGTTGGTGGCTCCTTGGAAGAATTGAAAATCGAGCTGGTCGCAGGCACAGGGCACCTTTTCCAGGTGAACCAGGGAAGAATCCAAGAACACAGCAGGACGGGAGCAGAGGGGAATGCGGGAAGGAGGCGAAGAGCAGGCAGTGTTGGCTCTGTCTGGAGCCACTGCCTCCACAGGACTCCACAGCCCTCAAGAGGTTGGGCCAAGGCCTCAGCAGGACCTGGGTGCCAGGAGCACCCACAATGGCATTACATTCTTGATGGGGCAGCCCCAGGAAGGGGGCACTGCCTCCTGTAAGCTAATCACAGACAGGGCATTGAGCCTCCTACATCCCACCAGGCTGGGCAGGAACAGTTTACGCTTCCAGCCTTGGGTTTCCTACTGTACATACCACCAGGCTGGAGACTGCAGCACCTCCCCACCCCCAGGGAAAACCCAACTGGTCAGGCCACATGCCGCCTACAACTCTGCATTTCAGAATTCTGCACCCATCATCAGAAACCACCTTCAATGGATGGAGAGAACACAAGCAGCACGGCCCCTCCCATGAACTCATTCTCCCCACTCCCCGCCACAGGCCACGTCCTCTCAAGTTCTTGGTAAGGCACCCCCTGATGCGGCTTTACACTGGGGCAACCTGGCAAGTTCTGAGAAATGTGTGTACAGTGAGGCAAGGACCTGGCCTCCCCACCGCAGCCTCCCTCCTCTCCCCAACCTCCCCCACCCTTGACAACAGAGCCACTCTCCTGGCCCAGATCCACCCAGGAAAGGCGGGGGACAGCCGGGGGGGGGGGCACCACATGGGAACCGGAAGTCCACACCCAACACTCAGAACCCTGGAGCATGCAGTTGGTGCCAGGCCAGCTCTGAAGGGACTTCAAGCTCACCGGGGTAGCTTCCTTCCAATGCCCTGACCCTGAGCAGCCTCAGGGGATGGTACGTGACCTCCTGGCCAATGTCACACGCTTGGAGAAGCGACAGATTGCCCCCTCCCCCAAAGCCTGCAGGCAGCAGGCCCATCCTGCTCTGGCTCTGCACCCATCCCAGCTCATCCAGTCCCAGACAAGGCAGCCCTTGTGAGGGAAGGGGCCCTGACTCAGGAGACAGGATGTCTGAGTGCTGCCTCATGCCCCCTGTCCAGGCAGCCCTGTGACCTTAGCAAGGTTCAGACTCCCTACTGTCCCTGCCCCGACACTGGGCGGTGAGGACCCGGCCTCCCAGCCGCATGATGTAGAGGGCAGTGGGGTCAGAGGGTTTCTCGGCTGACAGGAAGGCTAGGAAAGTGAGGAGGGGTTCTGGGTCCCTGGCTGGAGTAGGTGGATGAGGTCTGATCTTCCCCAGAAATGGGTGTGCCTCTTCTCAGAACTTGGTGCCCTCTGACTTGCCTATCAACCCCCACTGTCCTACCCTGCCACCTGTTCTGCTCTCTCTGGCTCCCAGCTCTGCCATCTACAAGGTGAGGGGAAGCCCAAGACCCTAGAAAGCATCTCCCAGGATTAAGGTGCCTCACCTACAGAAAGCATGTTGGGACCACACATTCCTCAGTCCTAGTAAACTGAGAAACACAGGCACTGATCTGACTAGAAAGTGGATGGAAAAGGTAAAACGATTCAAACTATTCCCTGGTCTGGAATCCCAACCCTCTCATTATCTGGGTCCAGGTGGTAAGCTCCCCGAGGTCACAAAGCTGCCCCAGGCTTCTAGGTGTTCAGCGGGAGCCCTCTCCACTCCGCCCTGCCTCCTAGGAAGAGGAGGCACTTGTTTCCATGGGTGCGGTTGGCTATGGGCCCATGGGACAGCTCCTAGGGAAAAGCCAGGAATAGGCTGAGTTCTTGGTGGGCAGCACTAGTTGGGCCATCGTGAGCCACTGACAACCAAGGGCTGGGATAGTGGCCTGGGAAGTGATGACAATCAAGGAGGCCAGCAAGAGACCTCTTTCCTTTTGGCCCCACCGATCCAGCCAGCCACGAAGGGCGCCGTCTCTAAGGGATAGCAATAATGGGGCCCCAGCGCCCCCTGGTGGAAGTCTGGGACAAGACAGGCACCCTGAACCCCTTCATCCCATCCTGTTTAGTCAGTCCAGCAGGCACACCTACCTCCGTTTCTGGCCTAGGGATGAAAACTGGGGGCGCCATCTTCAGATTGAGACCCTGAAAGTCCCATTCACCAAGGATGTACTGCACAGGCTCCTGCAGAGGGGGAAGCAGGTGAGCATCATGGGAAGTGACGTCTTGGTTGGGATACCGCTGTGGCCGAAGGTGTCGGGTAGGTTACACCTCCTGTGCCCTGGACCTCCTAACCAAGCCCATCTTTCTATTTACTACCTCTCTCATCACTCTCATCCCAGTACCTTCCAAGTCCTTGGATACTTTCTTCCTCCTTGACCATGAATTTGGTGGGGCTGGAGGAGCTGGACCCTGCTTCCCACACAGAGCCCTCAGGTTTGGTCCATGGCACTCACCGTTGCAACCGGTAGCTACTCAGCTCCTGGATACACTGTAGCTGCCAAGGGGTTAGGGGTTGGGTCCAAAGTCTTGGCCTCAGGCTCTGAAACTGACCCAAAGAGAACATGAGTGGCTGGCTCCCGACCCAGGGTTCTTTTGTTGATGATGCCGATGGGTCCAACACTGGCCACCCTGGTCATCCCTGAAGCCCTGGTGCCTGGCACGCACTATAATAAGTTTCTTGGATGGATGACTTAAGTATTTGCTTAAGACATTCCTTCAGAAAAATCCCATCATTCTCAGCTCAGCACTCTCAGTGGAGTGGAAAAGGCTGGATATCCCTTCCCCGGGGCCTCCCTCCCCCAACTTCCTGCCCTCCTGACAACACTGCACTTAACTGTTTTGGCTCCAAGGACATGAGCCACGATGTACTCACTGGATTCTCGGGCCTCAGGGATACCCTTCTCCTCAAAGACCGCTGTCCAGTGGCTGACCACTTCAGTGGCACTCAACAACCCAGCCGGAGGCTGATGGGGTTGCCATGAGCTGAAGGCGCAGCCCCAAATGCCTTTCCTCCACCCCAGGCCAGAGAGGAGGGCCCTCAGCATTCTGCCCTGATGCTCCACGTCTCAGGGAAAGGATCCCTTGAGTACTTCCCCAAGGTGCCCAAGTCTTTCTTGTGATGTCAGCTGCTGAGGATGGTGACTGGCCTCAGCTGGAAGGAGATAGAGCGGTCACAGGCTCTGGGTCCTCAGTATGGCTGGTCTCAGACGCGGCTGCCCTGGAATAGGGAAGGAGAATCAGGGCAGCAGCTGAGCCTTGTGGGACTCACTGTTCTCTGACCTGTTGCCTGTAAGAGGGCATACTTTGCTGTTCCCTGTATTCAAAAGCAGAGACATTACTTTGTCGACTAAGGTCCATCTAGTCAAGGATATGGTATTTCCTGTGGTCATGTATGGATGTGAGAGGTGGACTCTGAAGAAGGCTGAGCGCCGAAGAATTGATGCTTTTGAACTGTGGTGTTGGAGAAGACTCTTGAGAGTCCCTTGGACTGCAAGGAGATCCAACCAATCCATTCTGAAGGAGATCAACCCTGGGTGTTCTTTGGAAGGAATGATGCTAAAGCTGAAACTCCAGTACTTTGGCCACCTCATGCTAAGAGTTGACTCATTGGAAAAGACTCTGATGCTGGGAGGGATTGGGGGCAGGAGGAGAAGGGGACGACACAGGATGAGATGGCTGGATGGCATCACTGACTCGATGGACATGAGTCTGAGTGAACTCCGGGAGTTGGTGATGGACAGGGAGGCCTGGTGTGCTGCGATTCATGGGGTCGCAAAGAGTCGGACACGACTGAGTGACTGAACTGAACTGAACTGATTCCATTTTATACCCTCACCCACCTATTTGAGTTTTCTTGCATTGGTCAGTGACATTTTTGTCAGGTCTTTGGCTCAAGTGATCGGAATCCATGGTTCAGTCCCTGATAATAAATGGGCTGGCAACCTTGGGGTTTGGAGAGATCTATTTGACCCAGAGAATGTGACCTTGGGAAACTCATTATTTCTGAGCTTTAGTTTCCTCCTCCATATAGGAGAAGAAAGAAATAACACAAACTCCCTGGTGAGCAGTGCCTCAATTAATGAATGTCAAGGGCCTGGGCGGCATCTCAACACACAGAGAGAGTCAATGTTACATGCTCTTAACTAGCATTACTAGGGGAGAAGACTGCTTTTGCTTGGGAGTTTTGCTTTCGACATTTAGCATGTACTGTCATTGATCTGTGTGCATGTACTGTCATTGATCTGTGGGTTTTCCAGGTGGAGCTAGTGGTAAAGAACCTGCCTGCCAATGTTGGAGATATAAGAGGCGCAGGTGGGATCCCTGGGTTGGAAAGACCCCCTGGAGGAGCGCATGGCAGCCCATTCCAGTATTCTTGCCTGGAGAATCCTATGAACAGAGGAGCCTGGCAGATAACAGTCCACAGGGTCACAGAGAGACTTGGCACACACACATCACTGATCTGTATGCTGAAAATCGTCCCTCCACCCAATTTAACACATGGTCCTAAACACCAGCATAAACTGCCAACTAAAAATCTGACAATTTGTTGGACTTCCCTGGTGGTCCAGTGGTTTGGAATCAGCCAGCCAGTGCAGGGGACACAGGTTCAATCCCTGGTCAGGGAAGATCTCTCATGCCATTGGCCACCTAAGCCAATGAACCACAACTACTGAAAACCGCACGCCCTAGAGCCTGTGCTCTGCAACAAAAGAAGCCACCACAATGAGAGGTTCCCCCGCCCCGCACTGAAACAAGAGAAAGCCTGAGTACAACAAGGAAGACCCAAGACCCAGAGCAAACAAAAATAAAGACACAATTAACTTTTAGATGACAATTTTTGTTAACTTCATATTTAAATGTAAATTACATTTTACATTATATTATATATCACAAATTATACTATATATCACAAACACATTTAGCTGAAGATTTCAAATCAGTGGCTTCCTTTCCTCTCACAAAGACCTGGTTTCAAACTAGCCTTGATTAAACAACCGTTAGGCGCCGCTCTTCAGAGACAAGCAGGAAGGAAAAGAAGACTGCGGACGGGAAGCAACCTGCCCAAAGCTACCCAGCTAGTAGCCGTTCCAGGCAAGACACAAATCCTTCGGACTCCTGAGGCAGCTCTGACCACAAGAGTGCGGCCCAAGGCGTAGGGGAGGCCTGAAGTCAGGCGCTGCTTCTTCCCTCTCCGTTCTCACGGAAAGACTGCCTCTAACCAAGCCTGTTTCTCCATCTGTACAACGGGACACACAGACTTTCTGAGGAAGGCTACCAGCACTCTGAAGAACTCGAGGGCTCGAGGGTGTTGCTCATACCTTTCTAATAGGCTACTCCACTCTCCCGCCATCCTGAAGAAACCGCCGTGGGTTCGGCTCCCGGATATGCATAACCCGGATGTGAGCGCCCTCCCGAGAGGCTCTGCTTCCGGGGTTGGTTCAACTGAGAAAGGGCTCGGGCGGGTTCCGTCGACCAGCTCCAGGGTTCCTAGAGCCACTGGGTTGCACCTCGGACGCCCCTGCGGGCCAGTGGCGGCGGGGTGGGTATGAACGCCTTGCACACTATTTCCGCAGGCGCACGGTGGGAAAGGGTGGCGTTGTGTTAGGGTTGCTCCCCAGTCTTCCTGAAGGTCACAGCAGGAATACGGCTTTAGCCTGCGGTGTCTGGTACCGAGTCCGGAATTGTGTAGGCCGCCCGAACGGAGGCGTGTCACCAGCTGGCCAGGAGTTCAAGGGATCCGGCGCTCTGCGCAGGGGCGTGGCCTAATACAGACCTTGCGTGGATGGAGCGGCACGTGGGCCTAGCCCAGTGTTGGGGGCGGGCACTAATTTGAGGAGTGGCACCCAGTGTTCAGGACCTGGACAAGCCCAGTGTCCAGGACCAGGTGGCGACTGGACCCCAGGGCCGCTCTTGACCCTCTAACCCCGTTTTAGGGTTTGGAGCGGGCAGCTCTAAATTGGAAGTATTAGTAGACCAGGGTTTGAATCCTGACTCGTCGGGGGGCTTTGTCCAGGTCCTCTCTGTGTGCCTCAGTTCCTCCTATAAAATTCATGGCAGGGTTTCTCAAGTGTGGCCAGCCAATGCCACTCCCCCCTGCCCTCGAGTCTATTGTTAACTGGATCACTGTTGACTAAACTACTGTTAAACATGCAGCTTCCGAGGCTCCGTCCCAGACCCGGGGATCTGTATCTGTAACAAGTTGTTAATAAGCGATCCCCATAAATTCCTCTGAAAACCTGAGAATTAGAAGGTATCTGAAAGCTCCTCCTGTAGAGGTGATCGCGCTCTGGATAGAGGGGTATATATATAGGTTTCCCTGGGTCTGCTGCTGCTGCTGCTAAGTCGCTTCAGTCGTGTCCGACTCTGTGCGACCTCATAGACAACAACCCACCAGGCTCCCCCGGCCCTGGGATTCTCCAGGCAAGAACACTGGAGTGGGTTGTCATTTCTTCCTGGTTCTAGGTGCCCAATAATGCCTCCCCAATAATAATACCGTCCCATCTTCCTATTTCTCTGAAGGATGCCTCATTTCTAGCCAGAGGTGGGTACCATTTGCCAACAGCCCTCACACCAGAGCCCATCTGAGCAGGAAGCTGAGAGCCAGGGAGGAGAAGCATCTTGCTCTAGTTCACCAAGCTAGTGGAGCTTCCAGCCAGAGTTCAACGCTGGCTCAAGGACTCCTAGTTTGGTGCTCTCCCCAAACCTCTGCCCACCTGCATTTGGAGAGCGCGAGTCTGTCCGGGTGGAGATGAAGCCCGAGCTAGCCGGTGGCCAGAGTTCTGTTCTTAAGAAAGGCCTGGCCGCCCACAGTCCCCCGCGCGATTCTACACGGGCCAGGGAGAATGAGCAGTGGTCTGCAAGAACTGCGACCTTGCTCCCGCTCTCGCTGGGGGCAGAGCCAGATCTGAGCGGCAGGCCAGCGGACCAATGCAGAGCCGGCTCTGTGCCTGACAGCCAATCCGGGCCCGGGGGCGCGGGGCTGACAGGGAGGAGAATAGCTGGAGCAGCGCGGAGACGCCAGGCTGCTGGCCTCAGCCCCACCCCCGCGGTGGGTCCCGGCCCGGCCTGTCCCTGTCCAGGCTGGCAGAGCAAGCGCTCGGCTGGGCGGTGCAACGTCACAGGCACAGCCCAGGAGGTCCACCCAGGGAGGGCGGACCTCGGGTCGGACCCGCCGCCCCCTACCCTACGACCTGGGGGGTCTGCCCCCCAACCTTGCCCCCGCCTCCTGCCGGTCGCCACCACCCCTAACCTCTCCGGCTGAGCTCGGCGCCCCAGAGAGGATTAAGTAATGCTGAGGTCGCCGCTTCTGTGCAAGAATGGAGGAATCAGAGGGACGAAGGTGGGGATGGGGATTGGAGTAGCGAGGAATGATCAACCTGGTGGAGAACGGTATGTGGGTTCTCGGAGGTCGTAGCGCCCAACTCTTTTCCTCCCCGATTCCTTCTCTTGCCCTTTGGAACAGGAGGCAGTCCTGAACAGTGATGAGCAGGGCCCTTTCTCTCCTTTGGAAGGAAGAATAAACAGAGCCCCAGAGCAAGTGTTAAGGGTCTGGCCCAAGGTGACATCTCGGGGTCAGTGGCAGAACCAAAAAAGAACCTGGGACTCCTGACAAGCGCAGCCTACCTAGAGGGAGAGGACAGAGAGCAGCGATGAGCCTCTCCCATCCCATGTCTCTGTGCCAGCCTTGCCCCTTCCTAAGGGGCCATCCTGGGTGTGTGCCCACCTCGCACACACCCATGCACCCACACGGGAGGCATCCCACATATACCCATGAGCTAGCGCACAGCGTGTGTGTGCAGCCATGATCTGTGCATTCCTCCTCTCCCTAGGCCTGCCTTTCTGCAGTTTGGCTGGGACTTCTTTCCACTCCATCTTATCCAGGGCCTTTTGGCCTTGGAAGGCCAAAGTCACAGCCTGAACTGGGCATATCGCCCACCCTCTGCTCCGAAGGGAAGAGGGATGGGTAGGAGAAGTCATCTCAGAGTGGGAGCTCCTTTCTTACCTCTGAAGATTCACTCTCCTTGACTGTCTCCTGGTCCCTGGCAGCCTCTGGCTCCCCTGTAGGGGTCCAGGGACCCAAGAGCCTACAGAGAAAGCCCATCAGAGGCCCTGAATTACGCCTTTCTCACCTTCTTGTCTTCTGGCCTTGCCACACCTGTCCCTGCCCTCCTTCCAAGCGCAGGCTGGACAGCACACAGCAGAGTGGGTGCCAGGGCTTCTGTGCCCGCCCCCCCTTTCCCAAATGGAATGACCAGAGGGAGAAGAGCTTACACTTACTGGGTGCTTACTGTGGATAAGGGTTGTGCTGAGCAAGTCATTTCTAGGGACTCCTTCATTCTGATATGTCAGTGACCCTCTCACCTTTTCTGTGAGGGAGGTGCCCTTAATGCCTGCAGCTTAGACTTAGGGAAACTGAGACAGGGAGAGGTGGTTGACTTGCCTAGGGTCACTCAGTTAAGTAGCTTGAACCAGAATTCACAGACAGGCTTGTCTGATCATTGTGCAAGGAAAAAGCTGCAGTTGTTTTTTTTTTTTTTTTTCTCCAAGCAGGAGTTGAGGGATGGTGGGGGGGCGGGATGTACAAAGATGAAGAGCTTGGGGAGTAGGGGCTGGGGTGGAGAGTGGACTTTTTCTTTCAAGCCTCCCCACTACCTTTCACATTTTCCAAGTATGATCGCTGTGATCATCTTATCCACAAAGAGGGGGCAGGGCTTCATTTTCATGTCCCTAAATGCAAGTGGGATCTATAGTATATGAAGACATATCCCGATGGTCCCTGAACTTTCCCTTGCCCTCAAACTTTGATTTCTCCTGTGCCTTCAGAACTTAGAGGAACTTCATTTCACCACAGAGTCCCATCTTCAGCCTCATGGTTCTTTTTTTTTTTTTTTTTCTTTCCAGCACCCACGGAGCTCCCTTTCAGGGACGTGGCCCCCTGTATGGGTAGTGGGGGCCACAGGTTGCGACACCTCCGGTGTCAAAAGTGAGTGGGCAGGTTGGCTGACCACAAGCAGTCTCTCAGCATCGGCATGGACTCCAGGATCCCATTTGCTCGAGACTGGATCAGCAGCCGCCCACCCACCTCTGAGTCTGACCTGGAGCCTGCCTCAGACGGGCCAGCTTCCGAGACCACCACCCTCACCCCAGAAGCCACCAGCTTTAATGACACCAGAATCCCTGACGTGGCTGGTGGCACCACTGGCGTGGGCACAATGCTTCTGTCCTTCGGGATCATCACCGTCATCGGCCTGACTGTGGCCATGGTAAGAGCTGGACAGGCTGGGGCTGGCCCACATGGCTGTCACTTGGCAGAAGGGTGATCAGCGGTTAGATTTAGAGAATCTAGTCAGAACACAATGCTCTGTTAGTGACAGTACAATCTTTCCCTTTCCCAAGGATTTGTTTATATGGGGGCCCAGAGACCAGAGAGGCTGCCTCCAGTCAGAAGAAAAAGAAAAGGTTCTGAGGAACACATGGCATTTTGAGCTGGGTTGTGAAGGCCATGTAGGAGGGTGTTTCAGATGGAGGGTCTTGATGGGCAGAAGTGTGGAAGCAGACAGCAGGCTCTGTGAGCAGCGAGCAGGACAGCGAGGCAAGTGAGCCTGGGGGCCTTACAGGAGTAGAGGCCAGAAGATAACTGGGAAAGATCATGGGCTGCAGGGTCTGGATAGGATGCTCTGGGCACAGCAGCGTGCTGGCAGTGTTCATTCATTCACTTGGCAGTTATTTCATGGGCACTTGCCCTGGATCAAGCCTTCAGGACTGTAGGGATGAGGGAGAAAAGGTTCTGCCATTCTTACAGGGAGTGAGAGATAAATACAACCAAAGGTGCCAAGGGTAGCCCATATGGACTGGCTTGGGGAATTGGGTGGGGATTGGGGGCCTTCCTAGACTGGGTGGTCAGGGACAGCTGAGGAGGCAACATTAGGGCTGAGACCTCACAACGGAGACCTGGCCCCAGTGTCACAGGAGGGGCAGAGCTGGACAGGGATCAGGGCAGAGATGAGCTGGGCTGAGGCTCCAGGTGTCCCCCTGAGAGTGGATACAGTGCTTCCAGATCTGAGATCTACTGCTGAAATTATGGTCTCTCCCTTGGGAATTCCCTGTGGTCCAGTGGTTAGGACTTGGTGCTTTCACTGCCATGGTCCCAGGTTCAGTCCCTGGTTGGGAACTAAGATCCTGCAGCCAAAAAAAAAAAGACATGGACTCCCTCTTTAAGATGACCCACGGACACTCAGAACGTCACCAAGGGAGACTGCTGCGTAAGGGACCTGGAAGGGCAGGGGTGCACTGTTGGTCCCCCAGCAGGCCCGGCAATGGTGGCATTCGGCCTGCTGCCCCTCACGGGCTCTGACGCCAGCCTAAGACCTAGGAGCATGTTGCTCTGACAAATAGGGCTGTGGATGGTCCATCATGGCTGGAGCTGCTGGTCGCCATATGGGCCCCACAGGCTCCAGATTGCTGCCAGGGAGCAACTGCTGTCCAGCAGGCAGGGCCAGGACACAGCACACAGAGCAAGGCCAGGACCTGCACAGGCTTCTGGGGCAGGGGCAAGGCAAAAGGCCAATGTTTGGCACCCATGTGGTGGTTAAACAGGCAGAGCCACTGGAACATCAGGGATAAAGCAGGGGCTGGACCCAAAATTTCATCCTGGGAACTTGGGAAGACTTCCTTACTCTTCATTCTGGAGGCACATTCAGAGGGCCAGGGTGTATGGCTTTATGTCCCAAAGCAGAGAGATAGGGAGCTTATGGGGCAAAGGCAGTGGAGGGCAGGAAACAGCTCCTAGGCCAGGGCCAGGTCCAGAGAGGTAGGTTCCTTGAGTACTAGGGAATCTGCCCTCATTCCAGCCATGAGCCAGGCCATGCTGTGTGCAAGGAGGAGCAAATCAGTGCCAGGCAGTGTGCCTCACATCAGAGGAGCAGTGCTGGAGGGCTTCCTGGAAGAGGTGGGGCTGCAGCTCAACAGTGAAGGGTGGGAAAGATTTGGAAAGGAAGGTGTGTTGGGGGAAGGTGTTATTATTTGGGGCAAAAGGAGCAGCAAGGATGAAGGGTGGAGACTGGTTCTAGCGTCTCTTGAAGATCCTTCTGTATCACGGGCCATGAGGCAGGGCAGGGAGTGCAGACCACTGGGGCTGGAGCTGCTGGTTCAGGGCAGGCAGGGGCTGGGCCAGAGACCTGGAGCTCCTGTCACCTCCCACTCACAGGAGAGCAAGGGGCCTGCTCACATCCTGGGGGTGGAAGGGGGAGCAAGGGACACCTCAGTTTCTTTCCACCTTTGGGGTCCCCTAGGAATGAGCAGCAGGAGGAGCTCTGAGCCAGGCTGGAAACAAACCAGATTCAAGCTGTGAATGAGCCATCAAGAGTGTAGGAGCCACGCGGATTTAGGACAAACTCTTGGAACAGGGCTTCCCCCCAGGCAGAAGTGGTCATGTTCCTGGGAGTCAAAACACACCAGTTTAGGGATGAGCAAGATGGTGGCAGACGTCCTTGGGGTCCCTGCCCAGGTGGTCACCCATGTCTCACCCCCGTCCTCCCTTTCCTCCCCACTTCTTCCCTCCTCTGCCTCCTCCCCCTCCTCCCCCGCCCCCACTGCCCTGTACCAGGCTTTCCTGCTCCAGCCCAGAGCTCTTGGGTCCAGATGTTTTCTCAGGCTGCCCAGGCCTTTATCTCCAAGTCTGTACAATGGTGGGTGAGGACCCAGGGCTCTTACTAGGTTCCTCCAGCATCAGGGTTCAGGAGTTTGGTCTGGGCTGATGTCCAGGGCCTCAGGTCCTCCTCCTCAACCCTTTTCCACTGAGGACCATCAACCTCCCTGGAAACCCCAGGAACCCAGACCAGAGCCTTGCCCAGAGCCACTGCCCTGCCGAGTCTGGCCTCTGTCTGTCGCCTGTACTTTTTAGCCTGTACATGGGGAAAAGTATTGTGCCTGGGGACAGTTGAGAGGAGGGGGTGTGCTGAAGTCCCCTCCCCACCCCCACCCCCACACACTTCAGCCCTGAGGAGGCTGAGGCAGGCATTGAGTGGCTGGAGCCACTGTCAGTATTGGCAGGGTGGGCCCGAGAGTCCCCAGGCCAGGCTTGACTGTGGTTTTCCCAGGCGGGGCTGCTCCCCACCTCTGATGCTCTGCAGCATCTCGTAAATGCCAGATGGGGTAGGAGGCAGGTGTCCGTGGGATGGGGTCACTGAGGACAGGGGTCCTAGAGCCTCCCATTCATCAGCCTCTGTGTGTCCCATGTCCTGAGGACTGCTGGGTTGATTAGGGTCTCCTTCCCTGGCCATCTGATGCTGCCTCTCTCTCTTGCAGGTTTTGTACATCAGGAAGAAGAAGAGGTAACTCCCCGGCTGCCCCCAAGACCGAAGCCCGTGGGCTGTGCTGGGCTGGACTCTAGGGACGCGGTGGGGAAGGAGAGTCCTCCCACCATGATGGTCCCTCTCCCTAGTCAGGGAGTCAGGGTCCCTCCTGCCCACTCAGGATTGGGGGTGACCACTTTCCCTTGGGAAGGGCTGAGCCACCCTTGCCCTGCTGCCAGTGACTCCCCTTTCCCCACCCCAGGACCCCAGAGGCTGTGGATCGCACAAGCCCCTGGCTGAGCCAGTCCCCATGGCCCCCACGGATGACAGCTCTGTGGCCCTTGGCCCCATCTGGCCCCAGGAGTGGGTAACTCTCCCTCCCAGGCCACCCGCCGAGGGGCAGAAATGTTCACTGAATCCCCGGG